>CAUYPK010108084.1:0-41033 GCA_963574355.1 Loris lydekkerianus | reverse complement strand
ATATATTTTTATTTTTGAAATTTACCAGTGGCTGCTGCATTTTCCACCTCGGCTTATACTCGAGTCACTAAGTTTTCCCAGTTTTTAGGGTAAAATTAAGGGGGTTGGCTTATACTCGGGTCGGCTTATACTCGAGTATATAAGTAACAAAATATAGACATATTCATTATAACACTCTAATATAACAAAAAAGAAATGTATAGTTTTTAAAGCACAAACTTTCTGTTTTTTTTTTTTTTTTTTTTTTTTGAGAGTGAGAGTCTATGTCACCCTCGGTAGAGTGCCGTGGTGTCACAGCCCACAGCAACCTCAAACTCTTATAACCCCAGCAGTCTAGGAGGCCAACGCAGGAGGATTACTTCAGGTCAGGCGTTGAGACCAGCCTGAGCAAGAGCAAGAGCGAGACCCCATCTCTACTAAAAATAAGAAAAACTACCTGGGCCTGGTTGCAGTAGCTCCAGCTACTCAGGAGGCTCAGGAAGGAGGATTGCTTGAATCCTGGAGTGTGAGGTTGCTGTGAGCTAGGTTGATGCCACAGCACTCTAGCCCAGGGAACACAGTGAGATTCTTTCTCAAAAAGAAAAGAAACACAAAGAATGTATAAAATAAATTGAGTTCCTAGTGATACTGAGACAAACCAATGATAGAATAAATAAATAGAGAAAAGACAAATCTCCCCTGCAAAAGAATGCTAAATAATCTGTGCACTACAGGACTCCCTTCTCAAAGAGGGGGAGCTTAACGCCACCACTCCTAAAGTGTGGGCTGCACTTAGTTTCTTCCTTCAAAAATGTATGGAAAGGGGAGGGACAGCATAACTTTGGACAGAGTATGGAAAGGGGAGGGACAGCATAACTTTGTAATAGAGAAACCCAACCAACACGGCTTTGGCCAGGTGATAAATTATATTGGTAAGATGTGTTATTCATATGATGTGATGAGAATGGTGCTTTAGTTCTGTGGTCTTTCTCCTCAAAACCCATAATTTCGGTCTAAAAGCATCAGATAAATACATCCAGAAAATCACATGAGATAAATTCCATGAGACTAGGCACAGTGATGTATGCCTGTAATCCTAACACTTTGCAAGGCCGAGGAAGGAGGACTGGTTAAGGCTAGAAGTTTGAGACCAGCCTGGGCAATATAGCAAGACCCCATCTCTCAAAAAAAAAAAAAAAAAAAGAAAAATTAGTCTGGGCGCGGGGATAACCCCTGTAATCCAAGCACTCTGGGAGATAAAGGCAGATGGATTGTCTGAGCTCACAGGTTTAAGACCAGCCTGAGCCAGAGAGAGACCTTGTCTCTAAAAATAGCTGGGTGTTATGGAGGGCGCCTGTAGTCCCAGCTACTTGGGGGGCTGAAGCAAGGGAATTGCTTGAGCCCAAGAGTTAGAGATTGCTGTGAGCTGTGACACCACAGCACTTTACCAAGAGTGAGAAAGTGAGACTCTGTCTCAAAAAAAAGAAGAAAAATTATTCAGGTATGGTGGTGCACACTGCTGAGGTAGGAGGATCATTGGAGTGACCTATGATGACTGCATTCTAGCATGGGTGACAAAGTAAAACCCTGTCTCAATAATAATAATAATAATACAATTAAAAAAATAAAAATCCCAATAGCAGGACAGTTACAAAATGCCTGAGTCAGTACTCCTTAAATTGTCAAGGTCATCAAAAACAAGGAAAGTCTGAGAATGTCACAGCCAAGAGGGATGAAAAGACGATAACAAATAATGTAATATGACAGCCTAGATGGGATTCTAGAACAGAGAAAGGATCAGGTAAAAACTAAGGACGTCTGGGGCAGCACCTGTGGCTCAAAGGAGTAGGGCATCAGCCCTATATACCGGAGGTGGTGGGTTCAAACCCAGACCTGGTCAAAAACTGCAAAAAAAAAAAAAAACTAAGGAAGTCCAAATAAAATACATTCTTTCATTAATAATAATGTACCAGTATTTGTTCGTTTATTGTAGGAAATGTACAATAGTAATGTAAGATGCTTATAATTTTATTATGTTTGTAATAAGCAGTCATTTCAAATTATATTATAAATGGGAACTCTTTGTACTATGTTTTGATTTTTCTACATATCTCGAAAACAAAGTCTACCTTTAAAAAAGGCAAATATATATATATATACACAATGGAATAGAATGAATATATGCAGCCTAATGTGAATTAAAAATTAAGGCCACATCTCTTTTAATAGTGAAGTTCAGTGGCTCCCAGTGTTTAAGGGTAGCCATGAACTTATCTTTCCTTTCTTTGTTTTCCCTTCCTTAGAAACAACAGCAGGGGAAACCTCACCAGCCCACAGAGGGCCATGTTGACTGTGGAGCTGCACTGCGGCCACATAGCATCACTGCTGATGATGGCTGGGCCCACAGCCCAGCACAATCTTGACATTTGGCCAGAGTAATGGTCTCAAGGGTGCAGTTAATTCTTGGGCTGCTTCATCACTCGTGGTTCAGGTGAAGAGAGGACACTCCTGATAGACTGTTGTGCTTGGTTCAAATAACACTGCTAATAATGGTAATCGTCACAGCTAACATTTCCTGAGCGCCAGGCACTGTTAAGCACCTTACATGTGCATGTCTTAACTTATTTAACCCCTCAACAACCCGAAAAAAAGCCTCACTTTATCCTATGGTCTGGATTTTGCTTGTTGTATCCCTGTGATGTTCATTAACATGTTCCTCTGTCCCCAATCTCGTATACACAGGCAGTCAGATCGCTGATGAGACTTTAGGGAGATTCAAGTTCACTTTTTAGACAAGACTACTTCATAAGTTGTGGAGGAGAATAATGCCTGGTGGTTTCTTTTGTGAAGTTAGCAACCATTGATTTATCGTTGCCTAGTTACATTAACTCACTAAGTATTTGCAAAATGATGGCATTCTAATTCTGTCATCCTTTCCGAAATACTTCTGCAAAGAGAAACTTCCCCTCATCAACTATTTGGTTAACCACAGGCACAAAATGAATGTTTTCTTTTTCTCTCATTACTTAC
This sequence comes from Loris lydekkerianus, assembly GCA_963574355.1. Lineage (NCBI taxonomy): Eukaryota > Metazoa > Chordata > Mammalia > Primates > Lorisidae > Loris > Loris lydekkerianus. Next base: position 38,024 of record CAUYPK010108084.1, on the reverse strand, counting down.
CAATTCTCTAACTGAGGACTTAGTCCCCAGCATCTTCCAAAGGCGATTAGTGAGACTTTTTTAGTATTACCATGAGCTCGTAAATTTAAGTTTGTGGTCAGGCATCGCTTCACAATAGGAGAGACGTGTTATTAGGTGATTTTGTCATTGTGCAAATGTCACAAATTATACAGACCTTGATGGTCTAGCCTAGTACACACCTAGGCTTGATGGGATAGCCCTGCTGTCCCCAACCTTAGGCTGCGAGCCAGGACTGATCTTGGCCTCACCCAGCTGGCAGTGAGCAGCAGGCAAGTAAGCAAAGCTTTGTCTGTGTTTACAGCCGCTCCCCATCACCCATACTGCCTGAGCTCTGCCTCCTATCAGATCAGGGCAGCCTTAGATTCTCATGGGAGCGTTATCCCTACTGTAAACTGCACATGTGAGGGATCTGGGTTGGGCACTCCTGATGATTTGAGTGGAGCTGAGCTGATGATGCCAGCATTGGGACCGTCTAGTTGCAGGAAAACAAGCTCAGGGATCCCACTGATTCTGCATCTGGGTGAGGTGTAGAATTATCTCACTACATACTACAAAGTAAAAATAAAAGAAATAAAGTGCATAATAAGTGCATTGTGTTTAAATCATCCCCAAACCATTCCTCTAATCCCACCCTGGGTCCATGGTAAAACTGTCTTCCATGAAACCAGTACTCTGGTGCCAAAAACGTTGGGGACCATTGGTACAGCCTATAGCTCCTATGGCGTGTCACTGTACTGAATACTGCAGACAAATGAAACACAATTGGAAGTATTTGTGCACTTGAACACATCTAAATACGGGAAAAGTATAGCAAAAAATTCTGCATGGTAATCTCATGGGGCCACCACTTGTGGTCTGCACTGACTGAAACTTCACGTGCAGGATGGTTGATGTGTCAGTGCTACCATTATTCTAACTGATGCTTAAATGGTCCTGTACTTGGCCAGGGGGAACCTCTTCAGCTTGGCTCCTGAATCCCTGGATGTGACAGTGATGGTGTTGAAAGCTCCCGTTCTTCATTCAGGACAGAAGCTTTAGACTCAACCTGTGGATTTCCTTCCCCAGATCTGGATTTCATCATTGATCCAGGAAGCTCTTCCTTATCAATCAGATAGGCAGGTTCCTGCTGTTATTAATAGTTTCTCTTACAGCACTGTTACTTCTTCACAGAGCTCAGTATTTTGCAATTATGTTATAAAATATATGTTATAAAATTATGTTATAAAATTATGTTATAAAATATTTTGCAATTATGTTACAAAAAATTGCACAAAATCACCTATAAAATAAAACTTGTTTATTTCCTGATTCCCTCATTAACCTGTTCACTTCTCAAAGCAAGGGCTGTTTCCATGGCCATTCTCTTGGCAAATATTTTTTGATAAATGAAATAATTTATCATTTATTATTGAGATATACAGTCGAACCTTGTAAATTGATGACCCAAGGGATTACAACAAACTGGCCAACATACGGAGGTGGTCAACATAAGGAACTAGGCCTGCTCTACTGATATGTACATGTGGTGCATGTCTGGTCTATGAGAATTCGGTCAACTTAAGGAGGTGGTCAACTATGAAAGTTCTATGTATATAATAAACATAAAAATACTTTAACATTGTCTATACATACATATTTATACATAATTATTGGAAAGAACTATCAAATTAGTAATAGTAGTTGTATCTAAACTGGGGTACCATTCTCTTCTTTTTGTTTTTCAATACTTTGTCAAAACTCTCAGCATAAATGTGCATTATTTTTGTAGTAAGGGAAACAAATCCACATATGTTTAAAACAGTGCTTTTGGAGGGTTAGTTCCTTGGTCCAGACTGAAGACCCCAGCAGCCTCCAAACTGCACTCCCAATGATGACATGAACTTCCACTTATCACCAGCTCAGGTCCCCAGGCTGACACGCACAAGGCACCTTGTTAGTCATTGTGGACTTGATCACATCTGGGGACCAGGGGCATTTGAGGCAGGGCTGTTCAAGGCATGATGTACAGCTGGCAACATCCTCGCTGTCTTCCCAAGTTCACGACCCTGAAAAGTCTGTGGACTCCTCAAGCAGGCCCGTTTCTCTTTAGGAAGAGCCAGGGCTTCTGCCTGTCCCAGAGATCTGATCACGCTGACCCTTCCTGCTTCCCCCACCTCAGGTGGGAATAGAGAGAGAACATTCCAGAGGGGCCACACTTCCACAGCCAGGAATAGGCAGTTAGGATTCTTGCATACGAAAAAGATAGAAAAGGGATTTGTGCATTTCCAAACACCCATGCCAGCCAAAGGAGGCTTGCTCTGCTGAGGTCATTTAATTCTGCTGCTCATTCCAGGGATGAGCGCATCCAACCACCTGCCCACACAGGGCAGGCCACAAACTCAGAAGAGAGAATAAGCTTCAAAGCTTCCTAAGAAACTGGGTGACCTTGTTCAAAACCCCTAAACAGGACCTGTGCGGTGGAATCTATTATATTTTGCTGTGTATAATGCACTCCCGTGTATAATGCGCACCCACGTTTTTGGCCCAAACCTTTAGGAAAACACTCCTCATGAAAGTGGCCAGCTGTCAGCCAGGACAGACACATCTGGGGAGGGCTAATGCTACCCTAGTAAACGTGTAGATCCCACTGCCCTCCTGTAGCTACCTAGTCTGTGAAGGCTGCCCCTTCCCTCTCTCCCAGGAGCCCTTCCTTCCCTGCCACATCTGGGGCCTTGACCAAGATGGCTACACACTTGGCCAGTGGGATGGGAGCTTCTGAAGCTACTTGGTCCAGGCAGCCAGGCACATCCCTGGAGCTTGCCTGGGGCTCCAGTTCCTTCCATGTGTATGGGCCTCAGTCCTTGGCCCTCATCCCACATGGCTGCAGCCCACCTCACCAGCCCCACCACTGCCTCCTCCCCTGATCACAGCCTGAGGCCACTCTGGTCCCCTCCCAGCGGATCCCAGATCCTCCTGGACTGAAACAACCTGGTGCAGCCAGTATGCCCAGGCAGGAGATCACAGTGGCTCTGAAAGGCCCACTGGGCTCCCCAGCTCCCTAGAAATACTTCCCATGTATAATGTACAACCTTATTTTTCCCTCAAAAATTTGGGCAAAAAATGTGCATATTATACATAGCAAAATGCAGTATTTTCCCAAACCCACAATGCAAGATGTCCAAAGGCAGGTATAAAACACAAATCCTCAGCAGAGACTGCAAAGAGTTTCATTTTGACTTCCAGCTGGCTGTTTGGAAAGACAGGCAGTCAACGGTGAAACTCCTGGGAGTTTGGGGCATTGGAGAAAGAGATATTGCATCTGAAATTGTGGGCTTTCTCCAGTTGGCAATTTCAAAATGCAGAAAAGGGAGAACTTGAAAAGGGGAAGATGTTATAGCTGTTTAGTTCAGAAATGGTAATGTGCTCAGGCTGACTAATAGTTCTCAAGGCTCTGACCTCTGAGACAGTAAAAAACTCTAAAGGCTGCGGAAAGTCAGCCCCAGGGAAAATGTCAGCATTTTCACTGCAATCTAGGGCAAAGGCCAAGGATCACCCAAAAGCTACACTAATGTGAACATTCATGTTAGCTCACCGGAGAGAGGGCAGTGAATCACCAGGTTTTTAGACAAGCCACGGGCATTTCTTAAGCCAACAAAGTTTTGTTTTACTCATCAGGGTGAACCTGAAAGTCAACGTCATGGTACCCAATGTGAAACTGAAGAAATAAAAAACTGCAAAGGGTTGACAAAGCATTGTTTTCTGCACATGACTGTTTGTCCAGCTGCCTGTGGGTAGATGGTATCATGGGGAGATTAAGTAACAAGCAAACAAGAGCATTGAAATAGCATGACATGAAGGTGACGTGTGCAGTTAGGCACAGCAAGCTAACCCCGCAAATGCACTAAAAGTTAGACAAAGAAAGGAAAAGTCTAGATGTTTTATGATTTGGGCTTGACCTTGATCTTCTGATGTCCAGAATTTAATCCTCTTTGTGTCCAAAGGAAAATGAACGTGGCCCAGAACACCATGCACCTGCCTGCTGAAGGCTGTCTAATCCTGAGAACAGAGGAAGGAGCAAGAATGGAGAAAAGTTCTCATGTTTGACAAGCTGTCATGTGGCAGAGAATTAGATCATGGTCTGAGCAGGCACCAATGAGAAATGATGAAGGGAGATTTTAGCTTTCTAAATCTTCTAGGAATTAGACTTTTCTGAAATGGAAGGGGCTGCCTGGTGAAGCAGAGCATTTCTGTGGCTGGGTGTGTTTAGCAGACACTAATACACGTTGTGAAGACTGCCAAGGCCCCATCTAATCCCAATAGAAGACACAGTTGAGAATTCTGCCTGTGCCTTCCTGGACACCAGCCATCAGACTTGGGCTATCTCAGTAGAATCCTCCCAACAAGTCTGGGACTCATTATTACTCCCATATTGCAGATGAAGAAACTGAGGTTCAGAAGGGCTTAATAATCTGCCTAAAGTTGCCCAACTGCTATCATATGCCTGTAGTGAAACTGGTTGCTTTGGCACCAAAGCCAGTGATTTTTTTCCCCATATATGATATATCCTCCATTGTGCTAAATGAGGCATTCATCCCTGAACCCTAGAAAGAAAAGGTATTTATTTTGAAATGTTATCAAAACCCCATGTTCCTAGGGCCTGAAATAAAATGCTCTCAAGTGGAAAACCTAATTATTCCCCAACCATCTGACAGTGCACCTATGGGGCCTCTCTGCTGGAAATTCCTTGGTTTCCTAGTTAACAAAAAGAGCTATTAAGGGGCTCTTTCTGAAACTTCTACTGGGAATTTTGAAAATTAAACTCAAGGCATTCTTACCATAAAATCAATACAACAATGTTTCCTGAACACCTGGCTTATTTGTTTTCTTTCAGCCTTGCCCATTTGTTTCATTTTGTGTCTCAAACTATGGTCCAGGGACTCTGGATCCTTTTAGGTGGTCTGTAAAGTCAAAACTATTTTTATACAAATATGAACACACGGGGCCGGGCGTGGTGGCTCACACCTGTAATCCCAGCACTCTGGGAGGCCAAGACAAGTGGATTGCCTGAGCTCACAAGTTCGAGACCAGCCTGAGCCAGAGCAAGACCCCATATCTAAAAAATAGCCAGGCATTGTGGCGGGAGCCTGTAGTCCCAGCTACTTGGGAGGCTGAGGCAAAAGAATTGTTAAGAGTTTGAGGTTACTGTGAGCTGTGATGCCACAGCACTCTACTGAGAATAACAAAGTGAGATTCTGTTTCAAAAAAAAAAGTGTATATACATATATATATGTGTGTGTGTGTATATATATATATGAATATATTCTTTGATTTTCCCATTTTCATTCTTTTCTCTTGGTGATTTTTTTTCCAGAGGCTGTATGACTTAGGATACCACAACAGATTAAATAAATAAGTAGAATTGAGGATTCTGCTGTCTTTTATGAAGCCAGCCATTTAAGAGATTTTAGAAATCATCAAATGATGTCACTTCTGCAGTAGAATTTGTACTTTCAGAAACTGGAGTTATTTTCATAAAAATTACTTATGCTGGTATGAAATTATTCATTGCTGTCATTTTAAATAAATTAACACTTTTTTTGACCTCAGTTTTCATTTCTGATGCCATACATAGCAACAGATATAATCACCATAAACAAGACCTTTCTGGGGTCCTCGATAAATCTTTAAAAGCATAATAGTGTATGTGACATGTGTTTATGAGCTAAATATCAGTTTAATTAACAGCAATTAGTCTGAGTTTGGTTTGAATTTCATATGCTACAGAGAAGTTTACCTGCCCTCTATTTCTTTTCTTATCTTTTTTTTGTTTTTCTAGAGTCTTGCTATGTCACTCTGGGTAGAGGACAGTAGTGTCATCATAACTCACTGCAAACTCATACTCCTGGCTCATGAGATCCTCCTGCCTCGGCCTTTTGAGTAGCTGGAATTACAGACACTTGCCATAGCACCTGGCTAATGTTTTTATTTTTTGTAGAGACAGGATTTCACTCTTGCTCAGGCTGATCTAGAACTCCTGAGCTCAAGTGATCCTCCTGCCTCAGCCTCCCAGAGTGCTAAGATTATAACTTGAGCCACCACGTCCGGCCATCTGCCCTCTATTTCAAACTGTAATGTCTAGCTTATAGACATTCCTTTAATAGCTTTAAGGAATCTGAAACCTCCCAGCCTGCCAGCTGGGCTCAGCCCAGGTTCCCTGATAGAATGGCAACCCAGAGGCCTGGCCTTCTTGTCATTGTACTGAGAGTTCTCAGTTTTACAGATGATACTGACTTTTGAAAGTTGTAGCTTTATTACTTAAGCCTGTATCCCCTTTATCTCATCAGTATCTCCCTGTGATTTTGGCTTTTTGGTCACCTAAAGAATATACAATTTTAATTATAAAAGCATTATCACTGATGTTTTTTGCTATTCTACATATTATCGTCAAGAACTATGACAGAGGCTGGGAGGTGGCTTACACCTATAATTCTAGCACAAGGCGGGTGGATTGCCTGAGCTCAGGAGTTCAAGACCAGTCCAAGCAAAAGTAAGACCCTGTCTCCACTAAAAATAAAAAAAATGAAGCAAAAATGTTACCCATCTCTGCATATTGTATGTCACTGTCAGCCAATATGCAGAGACGGGGGTAGGTTCACTAAACTTGGTCAGAAGGCCAGGATTCTGGAAAACAGTGAGAATAACCTCTCCAAGACTGTTCTGTTCTGTTTCCAACATTATAGTTTTATACATTGAAGTTCAAAGTGAAGACTGAGGTAACCCTTATCTTAAATAATCAGCCAAACCCATGACTCAAACAATAAATAACATTCTAATTTAAAAGTTAATCTCCTCCACAATAAATAAATAAATAAATAAAATTAAAATTAAAAAAAAAAAGAAGTGAATCAGAGAGACAGATTCCTTTCATCAAAGAAATTATATTTCATAGAGGGAAAAAGACAATAAACAGATAAATAGATAAAAAATAAAAATAAAAAAAAATAAAAGTTAATCTCCTAATCAGTCCACCTAAACTACTCAAGATAGGAATCTTTAGGGTGGGAGCTAAATTTATAAAACAGTGAGGATGGGAGGCAGGGGGAAAAGGTCAGACAGGACCTAAACCAACCAGATCAACTGTGTCATGTCTTTTTCACTATATGTGCTTTCAAGAGGATCTCGTGAGACCAAGAGTTTGAGGTTGCTGGGAGCTATGACACCGTGGGACTCTACCCAATGTGACAGAGTGAGATTCTGTTTCAAAAAAATAAAAAAACTATGACAGGTCTGAGATTGTACCCTACTTACAAGCTATCAATTTAGCCTGACACAGTTTCATAAATACTGACAGAAGACTTGAGACTCCTGGGTCAGAAACAAAGAATTTCATTACTCACAATAACAGCAGTAGCTAGAGTGTCAAAGTTTCAGCCACTTTCATGAACTCTGGGTCCTACAGGGAAGTATGAAAAGAGTCAGGTGATGCCTGTACACATACTAGGGTGCCACACAGGAGAAGAATATTGAGCTTAGGGAACTCAAATCCCTCCTAAGGGCAATAAACCTGCCTGACTTTTGGCCCAGAAGAAAACAGTGTCGTCATTATACTGGAACAAACCTGTCCTTTGCTCCTGAACGGGATGCTATCTCAGTTTTCCAAGGCTGTCTGCTCTATAACCATCCTTGAATAATGGTCCAGAATAAAGAAAATTAGCATCTATGCGAACAGGACATACAGAAATTCAAGATACCATGGAGAACTGTCTACCAAAATCTGATACCAAAACCTCCTCCTTCCATTTAAACCCAATTTTGAATTTTTTTTTTCTTTTTTTTTTGCAATTTTTGGCTGGGGCTGGGTTTGAACCTGCTACCTCTGGCATATGGGGCCAGTGCCCTACCCCTTTGAGCCACAGGCACCTAAACCCAATTTTGGATGCAAATTTATACCATTTTAATTTCTTTGATAATTGATAAAACTTAAAGAATGTATGATATTAAATCTTGGTCTGGGGCAGAGCCTGTAGCTCAGTGAGTAGGGTGCCAGCCCCATATACCGAGGGTGGCTAGTTTGAACCCAGCCCTGGCTGAACTGCAACAAAAAAAATAGCCGGGTGTTGTGGTGGGCGCCTATAGTCCCAGCTACTCAGGAGGCTGAGGCAAGAGAATCACCTAAGCTCAAGAGCTGGAGGTTGCTGTGAGCTGTGATGCTATAGCACTCTACTGAGGGTGACAAAGTAAGACTCTGTCTCCAAAAAAATAAAAAAATAAAAAAAAACCTTGGTCGACTTTTTCTGGTCTTATTAACAGGCTATAACCCCTTCCTATCCATATATTCAGATATTACTACCCTTTGTCAGAGTTCTTTGGGTCTTTTTCTTCCCTTCCACCCAAACATCACCCAAGGTAGATATTTAGACACTCTTGATGCATCCACAAAAAAATGCAGGAAAAAATTCAATATCAGCGATATCAAAGTAAAAACTAAAAGAAGCTAAAGAAAAATCCATTGTCAGAAGGGATAGTCTTACTTTTGTGTACAGAATTTTTCTCCTAAAACAAAGAAATAAGACATTCAATCTAATCTTTACCTTTAATATCTATTTAAATTTCTAGAAGCACACCAAAGAAACTGTTACTGGACAAAGAGGGTCCGGCCACCTGTCACTGTTAGCCAATATGCAGAGATGGGGATAGGTCCACCAAACTTTATTTGTCAGAAGGCCAGTGATTCTGGAGACCAGTGAGAGTAGCCTCTCCAAGACTATTTTCTTCTTCTGTCCAAAGAATTTCAGTTTTATACATAATGGTTCACAGTAAAGACCACAAAAGCCCTTATTTTAAATAATCAACACAACTCAGTGACAATCTATTATAACATTTCTAATTCAGAAGTTAATTTCCTAACTCAGTCTTCCTGAAGCAAGACCACAATTACCTTTATTTTGAATAATAATAAGTACAACTCAGTAGCAATCTATTACAACATTTCCAATTTAAAAGTTAATTCCTGGCTCAGCACCTGTGGCTCAAGCAGCTAAGGCGTCAGCCACATATACCTGAGCTGGTGGGTTCGAATCCAGCCCAGGCCTGCCAAACAGCAATGACGGCTGCAACCAAAAACTAGCCGGGCATTGTGGCGGGCATCTGTAGTCCCAGCTACTTGGGAGGCGGAGGCAGGAGAATCGTTTGAGCCCAGGAGTTGGAGGTTGCTGTGAGCTGTGATGCAACGGCACTCTACCCAGGGCGACAGCTTGAGGCTCTGTCTCATTAAAAAAAAACAAAAAAAAAAGTGAATTCCTAAACTATTCAAGATGGGCACCTTTAGGGTGTGACTTAAATTTACAAAACAGTAAGAATGAGAGACAGGAGGTCTAAAATGACCAGACCAGCTGTGTCATGTCTGCCCTACCTGACAGGGCCAAGGGTAGGGACCTGCCCAAATAGAACCACCTGCCCAGGAAGGAATGAGCGTACCAATCCCCACCCCCACCCCCAACTCTTATATTCCCTCTGCCTTAACCCAAGTGCTGACTTCTTTTTTAAACTCAGCCCTCTCTCACCTAAGTGAGTAAAGGCCGCGTTGCCCACACAGAACCTGGACTCCACTTCCTCTCGTTCCTGTCTCGGAATAACCTCTCATTTCCAGTCCCTCCCCTTTTATTTTGGTGCCAGGAACCTGGGACGGGGAGAAGTCCCCTCAGGGGGCAAGATACACCCTGTTGGATCCACTTCCAACTAGGCAAGCCACTAGAGGAAGGGAAACAGGGGATCCCTCTCTCCCCCACCCGGAATTCATCCATTCAATAGTGAGGTGAGCATTCGTCTATACCTCCTCCCTTTCTGAGCCTTTTTAGCTTCTCTTCCCTGGTAGCCTGGGCCTCCTAAACCCCAGTCAGGGCCCAACCCTGGGAGTCACACTTGCCTGTCCAGGGCCTCGCGTGTGGGGACGCCCTGCCATGGGCCTGGACCACTCTTTTCAGGCTGGTTAAAGGTCCTTCAGGGATGCCTGGTAACCTCCCTAGCCCCAGCCTTGGCCACTTCCTTCTCCTCCCCCGTGTAAGTTCTTTTTTCATCCTTGCTTTGATCTCATTTATTTTCCACCTCACACTACACAGTTGTTCACCATCCCCACCCATGAACTCTCCCAACTCCTCTTTGCCTTCACCTGGACCAACCCTGATTCCTCCACCAACCAACAACTGACCTGGACAGTTCTCCCACAGGATTTAGATTCAGTCCTCATCACTTTGGTCAGGCACTTCAGGCTGCCTCCAGCAGTTAACTTTACCAAAAAATTCCACAGTTCTTTAGTACATGGATGACCTTCCCTTATGCAGCCCCTCCCCCACTATCTTCTGGCAAGACACCATTCACTTACTCTCTTTCCTCCCCACCAAGGGGTATAGAGTGTCCCCTTCCAAAGTCCAGTCAACCTCTCCCTCTGTCCAATACTTCAGCATCCTCTTACAGGAACGAGAAAAACTCATTCCCCTGACCGCATTCAGGCCATCTCCTCCTTACCCCTTCTCCAAACCAAAAATGGCCTCCTCTCCTTCCTGCCTGAATATTTTAGAGCCTGGATTCCTAATTTCACAGCCTGGGCTAAACCTCTATACACCACTGCTAAAGGTTCCCCAACCCACCACCTAGACCAGCACCAGCTTTGGTCAAGTTCCTTCCTCTCCCTACAATCCTCTCTGTCCCAAGCACTCTCCCTCCATCTCCCTGATCCCTGCTATCCATTTTACCTCTCAGAGTCACAACACCAAGGATGTGCAGTAGGGGTCCTAACACAGAAACCTCACAATAATCCCCTCCCAACAGCATTCCTCTCAAAACAGAATTCACAGCCCTAGGCTGGCCCCCTTGCCTCCAAGCAGTGAAAACCATGTCCCTCCTTTTCCTGGAGGCCCAGAAAGTTAACCTGCTATGCCCCCCACATGTCTACTTACCCCTCACAACATTCCATCCCTTTTAAAACACCAACTTATCATCTTTATTTTTCCCACCTCCTTTACTCCAGCTCTTAATCCTCTTTATAGAAAATCCAGACCCATCCTTTTGTAGTTCGTAAGCGAGATGATTGGGTTTTCATGATCATGCGTGAGATGTGCCCCCCACAATGTTACGACATCCACACATTACCCGACTGACATGAAAAAAAAAAAAAAGAAAGAAAAGAAAGAAGGAAAGAAAGAAAAGAAAAGAAAAAGGAAAAGAAAAGAAAAGAAAAGAAAACCCAAACCTTCACTTTCTCCCTGGCCCTGCAAATAACCCCTCAGCTCCATTAGCCACCCTCCACTCCCATGACCTTCACCCTTTTCAGAACTCATTGTATGATTGCTGCCTTTAACTGCGGTGATGCTACACCCTTTCCCCAACATCTCCCTCTTTCCCTCCCCTAACCCAGAAGACACCTGATTTATCCACGGCAGTTCTTCTAAGCTCACTCCATTGCCAAGGCAGGCATTGCTGTTGGGTCTTTGCCCCATGTTATCACCTCCATTATTCTGCCCCCCTCCATACACCTCCTCGCAACAGGCAGAACTCTTAGCCCTCACTAAAGCCTTACAGCTCCCACGATGCTGTTCCATTCACATATACACAGATTCTAAGTACACTTCCCACATAATCCATCCCCATGCAGCCATATGGCAAGAAGGAGGATTCATCACCACCCAAGGCTCCCCTATTGTCAATGCCACACTCATTAAAATCCTCCTGAATACGGCCACTCTCCCAAAGGAAGTAGCTATTATCTGCCGTAAAGGCCACCAGAATAAAACAGACCCAATTTCCAAAGACAACTACAAAGACAGACATAGGAGCCCAATGGGCAATGCAATGCCCTATACCCCCACCCCAGAAGGTCAGTACTTGTCCTTCAATAAATTATCTCCACTATATACATCCAAAGAACAGGACAATTACTGACATCTTCCCACACAGGGAAGATGGTTCCTTCAACGGGGAGAATTTATTCTTCCGTCCTCCCAAGCACAGAATGTCTTCTCTTCCCTCCACAATAGCCTTCATGTTGGTTTCAGGCCCATTTACGGCCTTCTTTCTCCACTCCTTCCTTGCCCATGACTATCTTCCCTTTTAAAACAGATAACCCAGTGTTGCACAATCTGCACCCACGTTTCACCCCAGGGGGCCATAAAAACACCCCCCTTTCCCACATAGGGGGCCCAGGGTCAAACCCTCAGACAAAATGGGCAAATTGATTTCACCACATGCCTCCTGTATGAAAATATAAACTTCTTCTAGTTGGGGTTGATACCTTCTCAGGGTGAGCCAAAGCCTTTCCCATGACACGTGAGAAAACCCATGAAGTTGTCTCCACCCTCCTCCACCACATTATTACTAGATTTGGCCTCCCCAACTCCATTCAGAGTGACAATGGTCCAGCTTTCATTAGCCAGATCACCTCCCAAACCTAACAAGCCCTAGGAGTCTGGTGGCGCTTAGATGTGCCTTACAGGCCCCAATCATCAGGGAAAGTAGAACAAATGAACAACATCCTTAAACAACATCGCACCAAATCAGTACTCCAACGTAAACAAGCTTGGATTAAGCTCCTCCCCCATCGTTTTACTCTGCCCTCGCTCCACTCCTCGCAATCCCCTCCTCTACAGCCCTTTTGAAATAAGGTACAGTACAACTATTATTCTGGGCCCTGGACCCGCTCCAGACACTATCATAGGAAACGTTTCCCATCCTCCAGGAAACCAGGAATGAACTTAGGAAAACAATAAACCAGCTCCTACCCCAACATCAGCAAAGAAAGTCAGAGACCAAATAGCACACAAGAAGTTTTTCTCAAATCTCCCTTGCCCCACAGGGCTTCATCTCCTCACTGGACAGGTCTTCACACCATTCTCTGGACCCCCTCACCCCCCAGTCTGGATCCACCAATCCCAAATAAAGCTGTGTCCTACAGGAAAACTTCCAACACTGGAAGACCCCCCCTGGAAATCACAAGTACTATCCCCCACCTCCTTAAAACTCACCAGAACCCCCCAAGAGTCCACTTCCTTATAAATGCGTAACATTCCTCCCAGATTCTTCCCTTTTCTCCATAACTTTTCTCGACATGCCTGGCTACTCTCACAGGTTCAAAGCTGGGATGACCTCCTGGAAGCCTTTAAAGATCTGTGGCTACAAGGCACCTTCCAAGACTTTTTCCCGGAGGAAACCAAATTTTTCCTCTTCCTGCTCCTTTTCCTTCTAGCTACCCCTCCTGTCAATCCTGGTCTTTCTCTCCTGCCCATCAACCTTGAGTGAAGGCACAAGTTGTCTTGCTACCCAAACCTCACATGGCCATGACTATCTTACCAACCCTCATTCCCACATCAACTACATCCAATTCTTACCTCAAACCCCCTTTTTCACTAGTTACACTTACATGCCAGCACACTGTTACGATATTACAAAAGCCTCTGAATGTTCTTATGGAGGAAAGAGGTACTGGACTGGTAAAATAATTAGTGCCGGATGCCTCGGAGGTGGAGTGAGGACTACCGTCTGCTGGACCTACCTCACGCATGCAGGATTATCAGATGGAGGAGGAGTTCAGTACACAGCACATCAGCAAGAAACAAGACAAATCATAAAAAACTCTCTTCCAGTATAACCACTCTACCCTATAAAAGATTAGACCTCGCTGTCCTGTAAGTCCTACAACACTACTCCCTTATTCTCCAGCTTTTAAACACCTTCCCAGCAGCCCTGAACCCTCCCTCCTCCTCTCCCCCTCAGGATGCTGGATGTGCCTTTCTTTATACTAACATCTTTTCAATCCCATTCCCAGACCCAACACATATACCTTTTCCATGCTGGCAAAAAATAATACAGCTCTGTTTGACACCATGACTACAGGCTCTCCACCCCTAGCTTCCCCCAATTTAACCTTCTTCAATCTCACTGGTACAGGAGACTCTGTAGAGTCTTTTATAGTAAGTAAGTAAGAGTCTTTTATAAAACCCGATCTCTGTTCCCTCAACTCAACTTTCCTCTAATCTGGCTCCTACTGTGCCACACTGGGAATATTTTTCCTCTGAGGCTGCTGTGGCTATAAGTACCTGCACGCTAACCACTTGGGTCTTCACACTGAGTTTTTGTCACCACCACCCACCCACCCCCAAGTCTCTTTTGTGAATGACTCCTCCCTAACTTGGGCCCTGCCACATCCAGACAAAAAAGAGGTGTCTTCCTCCCTGTAGTCCTTGGAACAGACATAGTGGCTGGACTTGGCACAGGCTTTGCAAGCATTAGTACATTCACCCACTTTTACCACCAACTCTCCCTAGAACTTAACGAAGATATGGAAAGGGTAGCAGATTCTTTAGTCACCCTACAATCCCAAATTAATCCTTTAGCTGTAGTTGTCCTCCAAAATTGCCAAGCCTTAGATTTACTTACAGCAGAAAAAAAGAGGCACATGCTTTTGGGGGTGAGAAGAATGTTGTTTCTTTGTTAACAAGCCAGGGCTAACCACAGGCAAAGTGAAAGAGCTCCAAGAACAAACCAAACAGAGACAAACAAATCTTGAATCATCGAATCCCTGGTCCTTATTCAATTCCTGGCCTGCCTGGTTACTTCCTATGTTAGGGCCACTAATTATGATCTTCCTCACTCTTAGTTTTAGACTGTAGTCCTCTGCCTCATCTCCCAATTTACTGACAGGCAGTCACCCGAAAAACAACTGTTCATATCCTTGCCCTTGCCCTATAAAGATATCAGCCAATTCAGACTGAAGACCCAAGAGTGTTCCTATAAACACCATTCCCTTCCCCCTCCCATTTTCCTTATAGACAGCCCCTCTACTGCAGGAAGCAAAGAGACACCACGTCCATCATTCCACCTCCTTATAATAGACCAAAATAGACAGATGATAGGGCCAAATGTAGGGACCTGCTCAAATAGAGCCATCCCACCCAGGAAGGAATAAGAGCACCAATCTCTACCCCTCCCCAGAACTCTTACATCCCTACGCGCCTTAACCCATGTGCTGGCTGCTGACTTCTTTTCTGAACTCAGCCCACTCGCACCTGAGTGAATACAGGCCACGTTGCCCACACAGAACCTGGACTCTGCTTCCTTTTGCTCGTGTCTCGTAATAACCTCTCCTTTTTGGTCCTTGACCTTTCACTTTCAGAACTGTCAGTAGCAATTTCTTTTGAGAAGAACAGCTTGGTCAGAGGAGGAAAGAATATTTTGATCTATTGCATTTTGTTCTGGTTGACTTCTGTAACGGTAATCATTTAAAATGTTTATTCTGTGTTTGCCTGTTGCCCTTTTTGTATAAGCTACTGGTCAAGCATTATCCCTTGTCTGCATTTTGGCCTGCAGGTGTCAGGTCTTCTAAGCAAAGGAGACCAGCAGGAGATACTGAGAATGTTTAATGTGAAGCATCCTAACACGACAAAAATCCACCAGAGCAAGCCTTCCACCCAAAGTAGGCTGAGAAATATCTCGAACAAGCATGGCCTGGATACCCTGCTTACACAGTCTTGAAAAAACACACAGACCCCACTGATATCAGGGGTATGGAAGATGTAAAGAAATTCTATGAATTGCAAATGACCTCTTACAAGGAAGCAACTGGTATTCTGATAGTGACACAGGGTTCCCCTACTCAGGGCTGGACAGGGACTCTCCCATTCTCCAGGCCCAGGTGAGCTCAGAAATCAAACCCCCATCTCTAGGCACAAACAGGTTGCCCTTTCCAGGCCACACCCCTTGGGTTCTGGCAAGGTCATGAACAAAGGAGCTTCAAAGGTTTGGGTGGTTCCACCTTGAGTAAGGAGCACATACCCTAATCCTTTCCCTGAGACAAAAACTGCAAAGACCTAATAACCTAGCCCCAGGGGAGGGACTGCATTCATTCATTTGTTAATATTCATTAATACTCATTAACTTTGAAAAGGTATTTTTTCACCTACCAATTCCTGGCTAAATGTAGTTCTCAAGACTATCTATCCTCCTAGACAAAGGACCCACGTGGAGACTTCTGACTTGGGTCTTTCCCTTTGCCAAAGCTCTGGTGCTTTTTATTCCTTCTATAATTCCTTTCTGTCTAATAAATCTGATCTTACCATTGGTCTGTGGTCTTGTGGGTTTATTCTTTGAATCTGCAAGATCAAGTATCTACTAAAGGAAGCAATTTCAGTATCAATAGTCCTTGATGGGAGAAGGGGAAACTCTCCACGAAAGTTGAGGCTTATCCAGCTTTACTATCTCCCATAAATTAAAGGGACCCATAAGTGGGGGAGAATCTGATGTTGGGAATCTGGGTTTGCCATTCAAATTCACCAATAACCAGCTGTGTGACTAGTTACAAGTTACTGAACATCTTTGGGTTTCAATTGCTCAGCTGCAAAATGAAGGTAAGAATACTTCCATTTGGCTGTTGCAAAGCAAAGAGTCTGGTACATAGCAGTTGTTAGTAAAGGTGTCATTGTGTTAATAGGCAAGAGTCACAACTTAATGTGTTCTCCCTAAAAGGATGGTCAGTCTTTGCAGTGAACTAACAGAAAAATTATTAACTCACCGTTTTTTAGTAAGGGCTAAAATCAATCTTATGACAGATAGCTCTCTCTCTCTCCCTCTCCTAGCAGACTACCTGACAGGCTCCCCACAGGGATGCTGTTTGTTTTCACAACATCTGAAAAGGGCAGACAGAAAGGAAACATAAATCTTCCTCTTACTTCACAAGCTCACTGCTTGTTTAGAACCTGTTTTACAGCCTTGGAGTTCCTGAGGACAAACAATAGGGTGAAAGCACCAGGCCTCACACTCTGCCCAAAATCTTAACTCAAGGGCAAAATCACCAACTATATCAAAAAACACCAAAATAAGTCTGTGTCCAATGGCAAGAAAGCTGTTTGTCATGCAGCTGTTAAAAAGATAAAAGGGACAGAGGTGGCTGTTTCCAGTGCCCTGGTAACTTGGCTACCATCATCACTCTTCTTTCTCTTTGTCCCCATAAAAGCCGGGGAGCCTCTGGTTTTTCACTGCTCTTCCTTTGGAAGGCCAGGCCACATGCTGCCTCCCCGTTCTTCCTCTCCTTCCCACTCTCACACCCCTCTCTCCTTCTGTTGGGTTTCAAGGCAGCTGCCTGGGTCCTAAATGTCAGGGTTTCAGGCAGCTGCCCGGGTCCTTAGTTCTTGCAGAGATCTTGGTTGGGAAATGACCATACACCCCAAAGTCAGGCAAGCGTGAAACAAAGTTTACCGAGCAAAAGAAAGATAATCTTACCGAGTAAGAGCAAGATAGAGGCTTACAGAACAAGGTCCATTCACCAGAGACAGCGAATGGGGCCTCATTGTTGCAGCAAAGAAAAGGCAAAGAGGAAAGGGAATGTCCCGCAGTTTGCTTTTACACCACCTGGGTCAGGCCTACGAACGCCTGGTTCAGAGGTCACCTTGGAAGCAAAGTCTTAGAGCACAGGAGGACCTCCCACCCTCTCTGAGAGCCCATTGAAGGGTGTGGACCAAAATGTAGATATAAGCTAAAGACATGATAATTAGTCTTAAGGTTGTCCTATCTAAATCGCCATTAAGACTCTATTGTATTTGTCCTGAGGCTAGTGAGTCGTCTACATCCTTATGCTATTGGCAGGCTAGATTCTGACTGGTAGATTGGGAGATGGTCCCTCCTGTCCCTGTGTGAGTAATCACTGGAGACAAATTATGGTGTGCGGCACCAAGGTGGAGGACTGGGAGCTTGGCCCTTATCCTCCTTCCCCAGGAAAGCTATTCCTTACTAACCACCTAACACTTTTTTTTTTTTTTTTTTTCAATTTAAAGAGGCTTTCATTTTTATTTTTGTTATTCATTGATTCATTAAGTTAGTGTTGACCGAGTGCCTATTACATGCTTTAACATGCTTTCCATTCTTTAAACTGGAAATAGAACAGTGAATAAAATATATTAATATCTAATGCTCATGGATTCTAGAAGTAGACCTACTATTTTTTTTTTCCTTCTTCTTTTATTAAGTCATATATACATAGATCACAAATACATTTATGCCTGTGTGGGACTCCCTGTGTTGATTCTTTGTACCAATCGGAGTGCTTACATCCAACCAATCAGCATAGCTTTCACCTCATTCACTTAATCACTGTTAAGACATTCGTGTTCTATATTTGATAGATTTGACTAAACCTTTGCAATATGCTCCATAGGTGTGGTCCCATCATTCACCCTCCCTCCATAGCACTTCTAAGAAGATAAAATAAAGGCTCGGCACCCACGGCACAGGGGTTATGGTGCCAGCCACATACACTGAGGGTGGCCAGTTTAAACCCAGCCTGGGCCAGCTAAGCAACTGAAACAACCAAACAAAAAAATAGCGGGCATTGTGGCAGGTGCCTGTAGTCCCAGCTACTTGGGAGCCTGAGGGAAGAGAATTGCTAGAACCCAAGAGTTTGAGGTTGCTGTGAGCTGTGATGCCACAGTGCTCTACCAAAGGCAACATAGTGAGATTCTGTCTCAAAAAAAAAAAGGAAGATAAAATAAATTTTATACTTTTATATTCTAATCTTTATCTGAAGAAGTCTTTCTCCCCCAGTGCCATGAGCACCCACTGAGCTATTCACCCCAATAGTCCCCAGGGTCAGCAGCCCACATCAGAGCTCAGTGCCCACCTAGAATGGTTGGCAAAGCTGCTTCTGGGGGTGCAGATTCTTGGTCATGCTGTCTGGTTTCAAATCCCAGCTCAACCACTTTCTGGTTGAAGATCCCGGACAAGTTTGAAACTTCTCTCCACTGTTAACAAAGAGAAACTAATGAACTTCACACTACATAATAACACAAAGAACACTATTGATTTGTATTATTAGAAAGGCAGGTCTAGGAGTCCAGCAGAATCATCCCCCCCAAACCTGAAATAAGAAGCAAATCAGAAAATGCAGATGCCCTATTTTAGAAACAGGAAGATTCCCGGCGATACGAGTATTAAGAGGAACTTTCTGAGAAGAGGCAGCTGCCAGAACTGAAAGGCTGAACTCTGAAGTTTCTGGTGTTCTTTTCTCTCGTGTGTGTGAAAAAATAAACTGGTCATCATTGCAGTGAACTTTTAATACCCTTGCCTATGAGCTTCACATTTACATAGCAAATGCTTAGGAATCAAATGTGAAAATACCGCAGTAGAAAACCTTAAACCTTTGCGTGTTCTTTTTTTTTTTTTTTTTTTTTTTCCAAAACAGAGTCTCACTCTGTCACCCTCAGTTGAGGCCTCAGCATCACAGTTCACAGCAACCTCAAACTCTTGGGTTCAAGCGATCCTCTTGCCTCAGCCTCCCAAGTAGCTGGGACTACAAGCCCCCAGCACCATGCCTGGCTAGTTTTTCTATTTTTAGTAGAGTTGGGGGTCTTGCTCTTCCTCAGGCTGGTCTCGAACTCCTAAACTCAAGCAATCCACCCACCTCAGCTTCCCAGGCTGCTAGGATTACAAGTATGAGTCACTGTCCCAGCCAAACCTTTCCACATTAATGGGGGAAAGCCGTCAAGAGATAGCAATAAACATAAATGCAATCTTTAATGAATACTAATACAACAAACCTTTGCCATTCATATGTAATATAATTGTGAGGCCCAGAAATGCCACCTAATGACAGAAAACACAATTGTGTAGATGACAAGCTTTTTCATACATCCCATTTCTTGGAGGGTATGTTTTCCTCACAGCTCCTTCAACTTCTTGTTGACTGTGATTTAAACTTCAAGTAACTTTTCTAACATTTGGTACCTGTGAACTAAAATAAAATCTTCGGGTGCCCCCCATTAGTAGCTGCCTAAATATAACCCCTCTTGGCCAAGGGGGTACCATAAAACTGAGTTGCTAGCTGTGAGAAGGGAGGTCAGACACGCCTCATCATTCACCCCTCTTTTCTTTGAGATGTCCTTTGTAACTCATTAAAGACCTAAGGCTATGCAAGACAAACCTGAAGGTCCTCAATAGGCAAGGTTAGACAATCAAGTTCATGAACTCATTCGAGAAAAATATTACATACCTCCTTGCTGAATATCACTATAGTCAACTTGGAAGTCCTCCTCCTAGGAAGCTATGCACTGATGCCAATACCTTGTCCATCCTTCAAAGAAACTTTGGGACTCTTTTCCTGGAATGGCTGTCAGAGCTGTCATCATACAAAGCCTGACAATTAAGTTCATGAACTCATCCTAGAAAAAAGGCCTACATACCTCATTGCCTAAAGATCCTTATGTTCACCAGATGGCCAAAGGAGTACTTGAAAGGCGACCACAGGGATATTTGGCAATGAGGTATATAGCATTTTTCTAGAATGAGTTTGCAAACCTAATTGTCCAACCTCATACATAACAAATCACTTAATCTGGGTGTATGGCCACTGGCTTATCTCTGATTACTAGATCCTTATCTTAACTGAAAGCATTCCAAGCCTATGGACAAAGCTTTATTTCTTTAACCACATATAAGTCAGAGAATCTTTAAGCCCACCTATAACTTGTAAGCTTCCTCCCACCCCAGATGTCCCACCTTTTCCACCCAAATTAATGTACGTCCTCTGTGTATAGACCTATAACTTTCTGTTCAATTCTTGTCTTCAAAAAATGTATACAACCAAACTGTAACCCAACCAGTGCAAAACCACTTGCTCAAGGCTTCGTGGATATGGCTCAGGGTCATGGTTCTCAAATTTAGCTCCGAATAAACCTCTTTAAATTATTTTACAGAGGTTGGTTTCTTTTTGTATTGATGGACATTTTTCACAAAGAAATACATTCTTTTTTAAAATTTATACAGCCACTAGATACACTGACGTAAGCCAGAAGCCATGCAGAGTATAGCCCCAGGGGCAGTCCACCTCTGTTCCATCTTGTCCATGCTCACTGGCTGAAGAACACTGGACACATTACCCAGTGCCTCTGTGCTCTTGGCCATAGAATGACAGCCCTTAGTAAGTAAGGTTATTGTCAGGATCAAAGCACGAAGATCTGTGGCCAGCACACAGTAAGAACTCCAGAAATGTTCGTTTTTAATCATTATTATTACGGAATAGACAGCTTTGAAATGAGTACTGGGTGGCAACAAGGGTCACTAACCAACTGCATGACTCAGCCCTTGTTACCCAGCTCACAATCCTGTTTGAAATATGTGAAAGCTTAGCTGACAACACGACATGAATCTTTGTAGTTACCCCCAGCTAATAGTAATACAAATATACTGCAAATGCTGTAAATTTCATGGACTAACTAATAACATTTGTTGTAATATATAATGTGTTCCAGGTGCTTACTTTATTATTTGTGACCTCACCGAAGGATCAGAAGATTAGATTATTACCTTCTTTTCATTGATAAGGCAATTAAAGGTCAGGAAGATTAATCACTTGCCAAAGGTTACCCAGCCACAAACAGCTGAGACAGGGCCACTCCACTCTACTGCCCCATGCCTCTTCTGTTAGGTCACATGGTCTTTAATAAACCTTCATTTAACAACCGGTTCTGAACACCTGCTTGGTGGCGTTCCCCGGAGTCGGGCATCTGTGCCCTAAAGATGCACCAAACCCTGTTCCTGACCTCAAGGCAGTAAGCCATCCAAGCTTTTTATTGATTTAACTTTTTCTTCTTCACAATTCATCAGTGACGCAGGTGACAGAGTTGGCAGTGCACCTGGTTTATATGCTCTACAAATAGTTTGCCTCATTAGCTATTGTGGTACAAAATGCGTCACCACCTGCTGGGATGAATGGCACATCTCACACGGTCTGGGAGAAGGAACAGGCTTTATTAGGGAAAAGGAAAGTTAAATAAGCCAAAGGTCAGGAAAAGAAGAGAAGGCACAAGACTTCGCTGGAAGAAACAGGGACAAGTGAATAGAAATAGGCATAGTTTCTAGAGAAAATGAGAAAGCCGAAGGACTTGGGGGAACAGCTTTTCCAAGAGTTTGTGAAATAATATGATTTATTCAATTTAGGGAATTTCTGTATCATCCCAACTCCCTGGAAGCCCTGAACCAGTGGTTTTCACTTGTGGGATGAAAACTAAAGGACTCATTCTGTTTCCACCCCTGGGTCTCCCTGCAGAAAATCTCTGCTCACCCATTTGGTTCTAGCCTTTGTATGGGACCCAGGACACTGAACTTGTCTCTTAAGCCCATTTTCTTTGTTAATAGTAAGTCTATTTCACTGTTACTTTACATCATCCGCCTTCCTGGGGTGAGCCATTATGCTTTTTTAATTCCCCCATATCCCCCATGCAAGGCCTTGCTTTTGCATTCTTTTCTACTGCATTTTTTAAAATACCCTTTGCTACCCACTCCATGATGTCACAATCCAACCTTTGAAAAAAGCCATCTATTGTCAAAACTCCACTGGAGCAAGGACTGTGTCCATCCCATTCTCCATCGGGTACCCAGTGTTGGATAAATGTGTTGAATCAATGAATGAAATCAAATCAGTGGAAATTACAGAACATCATCTTAAATTCAAAAGCCAAGGAGGAGGTTGATTTCCCCCACCATGTGGGGCATGGAGGCCACTTCGGGGCCTAATTCTTTTTCATTATCTGTTGCATTAAAAATAAGGGAATAAAAAGGCGATTTTGGTTTCCCACTCTGCAATAGCTTCTCATAGGCTCATTTCCTTTAACCCACCCCAGAACAGAAAATCAGACATAGTCGAGCACTTTTTAGGGGTACCCTATGAAATGCAAAATAAATTTAGACTTCCAAGTAAAGCCATTGTGGTTATTCATCTGCTTGGTTGGCTAAGATGTGACCAAGCCATAAAATACAGGCTTCTCTATTCCACTTCCCCAGCGGCTTCCAGTTCCACGAGGGTCTTAGCCACAGGTTCTGTGCCACCTCTGCCGAGGTGACTCCTTAAATTCCTCTCCTTCCCACGGTGGTGTTGGCCGCCGAGAGACCCGGATGAAGCAGCAAACTGCCTGCACTTTGAAAACCTGCCACTAGATGGCACCACGTAGTTGTGAAGACAGGGGGCACTGGGCCTTCTTTTTCTAAACTCTACAGAAAAGCCCTTCAATTTTTTTGAGCAGTATTTTCTTTGGTAAGCAGTTGTGACTGTTTTGTTTTTCAAAGGTAGTTCTGGAATCAGCAACATTTAATCCTGAAGCAGATGCAGGAGAATCCTGTGAAAGTCCGGGATGCAAGATATGCTCTCCACGCCTGAGCTGGCCAAGAAGCAGCTTTTCTTCAAACTGGGGTTACTGCAGTCACTTTCCTAAGCACACTTCAAACACTAAGAGCAGAAGGGTGTATGCAAAGAAAGAGTAGACAAAATCCAGCTCAGAATAAGTGCTAAGTCTGTGCCCCGTGACATTAGAAAGTTAAGGTTTCAATCGAGTCACAGTATGTTGATGTTTGGGTTGTTTCTGTTGTGTTTTTCTCCTTCCCCGCTCCTTCCTTGAATGGAGAATTTCAAGTGCATGTGACAACCTAAAGACCCGAGTCTCTAGTGGCTAACCGCACTGACCTCTTTTGTTGACATGGGAAAATGATGCTCATCCCATAAGTGATCAGCCCAAACTATATTTTACTTTTCAATTCTCTGGTATGGGCCTACACATTCCTCTCCAAGCTAAAAATGGTAATTACTAACACCGAGCACCTACTGCATACCTGGCAATATGGGGAGTCCTCTGCACCCCAGTCCCATCCTACAAGAAAACTTTGAACAATGTTCTATTAATGCCACACCCATTTTATGGTAAAGGAAGACAAGCTTATTCATGTAACTTGCACAAGATCACACAGCTAGGAAGCAAAGGATCTGAATTCAAATCTGATTTAATTAACCACCCCCTCAAGACCAATAAACTTTCAGAAAAATGTTTGAAAACTCTTCAAGGAGTTTTCTGGTATGCTAGGAAAATTGCAGGAAGTCAATGGGTTACAAACAAGATAGGTTCTGTAGGTTTGTTCTTAAGTTGAATGGGTATGTACTTGGGAGCGGGTAATTTACCTATTACTCGTAATAGCCTCCATTCGTGTGAGTTGTACATAAGTCAGGTTGTTTGTAACTTGGGGATTGCTTGTACAGGAGCTAGTGGGCAAGACCCATCCCGGAACTCTTCTGAAGTCTAAAACGTGGTCCTTATAGAAAAGAATGCATTATGGTCCCTCACTTAATCTGTGTCCAGAGAATGGGGAAATGGAATATTCTTGTACACTACTGGAGAATATCCCATGTGCACCTTACCTGTGTGCATGATTCAAGGTAAACCAACACAATGTCAGATGGGACCAATCAGATGTAAGTAACGGAGTGCCTGACATCAGTGGAGGATTGCACACTTTTCACAACACAGCTGGTAGGTAGGGAGAGAGATGTCATCTCTAAAGAACATGCGAGTTAGAGCTCTGGATGGGACTGGTTTCCTGTGTGTCCTGCACATTGGGGGTTTCCATGATCCCCCAGCACATGGGGTTTCATTAATTATTCATTACAATACTTACTAATTTGGTCTTCGTGTTTTATAAGTAAAGCCTGACAGGACAGTGGAGCAGGCACTGGGGCTGGAACCTTAGCTCCGTGGTCTGTCCCTGGCCTCCTCCTTGTCCTCCACTCTGGCTACCTGGTCTTCTTGGCCATGCCCAGCAACGGCTGTCCCCACCCCTGAGGGACCCCTGCCATGGGCATGGAAAGGGCTTCCTTTTGTTTATTCTTTTATTCTTGCAAAAGAATTCATAGTCAGGTTCTCTTAAGTAACAGTTGGCCTTGAGGTATTGAAAAACCTAATTCCAAAGTGGGTAGGCCACATACATTGAGGCTGGCGGGTTTGAACCCAGACTGGGCCAGCTAAAACAACAATAAAAACTGCCAAAAAAGAAAAAAAAGAAAGAAAGAAAAGAAAAGAAAAATAGCCAGTGGCGGGCACCTGTGGTCCCAGCTACTTGAGAGGCTGAGGCGAGAGAATTGCTTAAGCCCAAAAGAGTTGGAGGTTGCTGTGAGCTGTGACGCCACGGCACTCTACCCAGGGTGAAAGCTTGAGACACTATCTCAAAAAAAAAAAAAAAAGAACATATTTGTGCACAACTAGAATGAATGTTCTTCAGGGCAAGGCTCTTTGTCTGTTTCTGTGCGCCAAATGCCAACAACAGTGTCTGGAACATTAAAAAAAAAAAATGTTGAATAAATAAGCAGCTGAGTGACTTCTCAGAAATCTATCCATTGGCAGAAGGCAAAGAGGCCTGCCTCTTCCTTCATATTCCTCTTAGAACCCGGCACAAAGCTGAGTATGTGACAGAAACTAGGTGAACTCCTGCTGGTGGATAAATTCAACTGGTTATCTGTTTGGGCAGGCAAAGCCAAGTGGACCATCTTTATACCCAGTGAAGTCGCACTTGCCATAGTTTTACTTAAGTCTTTGCACAGCTGATAGGTGTCAAGGGCTATGTGAAGAACACTGTTCAAATGCTTATTGATGGCGACCATGAAATAAGTGCTTGGGGTGAAGCCTCAGCAAGAAGAAAGCTGATAAGCAGCCTCTTCCTTTGGCCTCTGTCTGGCCAAGTTCCTCATTTTGTCTTGGGTGGAGGACTTGAGGCCGGGCATACCAGCTGCTCTTGGGCTCACAGCCACAAAGCCCTGGGCAGAAAGGCAGGAAGCTGCGGTGGTGAGCAACGGTAGTCAGGGCCTGGCAGCATTTCACAGATTTCACGGAACATGGACGCAGCTCTTGTGAAGGGCTGACCACAGAGCCAACGGTAGCTTGTGTTCTCTGCCCGGCTTACTCGAAACATCGTGCCCGGGAGTCTGTGACGCAGAGTTTCAGCGGGAATGTCTGCTGGGCAAGCCAGCTGTTCCTGTCCTCAGTGAGCACTTAATTTCCACCAGGACGCACTCAGTTACAGAAGACTGTCAGAACTAAAGCTTTAATGATTCCACACCCAACTATATCCATACATATATTATTGTTTTACCACTGGGGGAATGAGGTTGCTTAGTCTGGAAAAGGGACGTTAAAGAACCATGTTAACATCGTGTCAGTCTCTAAAAACATAATTGTTTTTTAATAAGAAAATTATCAATCAAATGCTCTCTGGATTCACCAAGGGCAAAACAGAAGGAAATAGGTTTAACATTTGGAGACAAGGCATTGATTAGACTGAATGGGTGCTTTTTTTTTTTTTTTTTTCCTTTGAGACAGAGTCTCCTTCTGTCACCCTGAGCAGAGTGCTATGGCATCATAGCTCACAGCAACCTCAAACTTTTGGGCTCAAAGTGATCTTCTTGCCTCAGCCTCCCGAGTAGCTGGGACTACAGGTGCCCCCCACAATGCCGGGCTATTTTTTAGAGATGGGGTCTCTTGCTGAGGCTGGCCTTGAACTCCTAAGCTCAGGCAATCCACCTGCCTCAGCCTCCCAGAGTGCTAGGATTATAGGTGTGGGCCACTGAGCCTGGCCTAAAATTTTAGATAAAATATAAAATTCAACATTTGAAGTGAATGAATAAGTTAGTAAGAAACCAAGGAAGTTCCCCCAAGAAGCAAATAGAGGTATAAAGTTCAGAGAGGCAAACCAACAAGGCTAATCCACAAACGTCTACCAACTCCAGGTGGCCTGACTTCTGTCTGACCAGTCTTATTTGGGGACTCAGAAAATAAGCCTGGTGCACCATTTGCAAGGGAGTCCAATCAATGAACACCCGCCCCCAAATGTGCACTCAGTTGCATGCACACACAATACACCCACACATGCACGCACACAGACAGCCCAGGTCCAGGAAGAGATGAGTGGTGGTAGTGGGGGAGGGGAGAGAATCTACCTTATCAAAGCCGAGAGCAAAGAAATAGGTCTACTTCTGTTTGGGTTCTGGAATAATATTTTCACATCCTCCTTAAGCATCCATGGTCACTGACCAATCTTTATGTCAGTGAGGTTTGCACAGCCTGGAAAGCCACAGGAGGAGAATTTTAATTTAAAGTGAATCTAAATAGCTGGGCATTGTGGCTGGCACCTGTAGTCGCAGTTACTTGGGAGGCTGAGGCAAGAGAATCGCTTAAGCCCAAGAGTTTGAGGTTGCTGTGAGCTACCAACCAAGGGCAACATAGTGAGACTCTGTCTCAAAAAAGAATGAAAGAAAGAAAAAAGGAAGGAAGGAAGGAAGGAAGGAAGGAAGGAAGGAAGGAAGGAAGGAAGGAAGGAAAGAAAGAAAGAAAGAAAGAAAGAAAGAAAGAAAGAAAGAAAGAAAGAAAGAAAGAAAGAAAGAAAGAAAAGAAAGAAAAGAAAAAGAAAGAGAATCTAGTTTGCTAGGCAAAAACAAACACAAATATAATACTTTCTGGAAATATGGACACTCAAACCAACTAGGCCTTAAATGATCTTCATACTAGAATTCCAAATAGCATGAACTCACATTCAAAACTTATAAAACACACAAGGAAGTAAGACATCAAGAAGAAGAATGGACAGAAAGAAAAAATAATATAATCATACCCCAAAGTACTTCAACTATTGCAATTATCATATAAAATATAGCAGCTATAATAAAAAATGAAAGAGTAAATACCCAGATTAGAGCAATTAAAGAGTAAAGGAGTGGGATTAAAAATACTTCTGAAGATGTTGCTAAAAATATACCCTACAAGAACAAAATATAAAAAACAAAAGTAAAGAAAATTAAGATGCATAGCAGAGAGGGCCTTCAATAATTAAATTGGCATTTAGAATGCAATAACAAAAATTATAGGGAATAGACAATATTGTGAAGGGTAAGTCTGAGAATTTTGAGAATTGATACAACATGCCCAGCAAGTCCAAAGAGTCCTAAACAAAATTATTTTTATTTTTTCTTTTCTTTTCTTTTATTTATTTGTATTAAATCATAGCTGTGTACATTAATGCAATCATGGGACACAATGTGCTGCTTTTATATACAATTTGAAATATTTTCATCAAATTGGTTAACATAGCCTTCACGGCATTTTCTTAGTTATTGTGTTAAGATATTTACATTCTACACTTAGTAAATTTCACACGTACCCTTGTAAGATGCACCGTAGGTGTGGTCCCACCAATTACCCTCCCTCCAGCCATCCTCCCCCCTCCCCTCCCCTCCCTCTCTGCTTTCTTACTTTATTTTTTTGAGATAGAGTCTCACTCTGTCACCCCTGTTAGAATGCCATGGCAACATAGCTCATAGCAACCTCAAACTCCTGGGCTCAAGAGATCTCCTTGCCTCAGCCTCTCAAGTAGTTGTAACTACAGGTGCCCAGCACAACACCTAGCTAATTTTTCTATTTTTAGTAGAGACGGCACCTGAGCTCAAGCAATCCACCCATCTCGGCCTCCCAGAGTGGTAGGATTACAGGAGTGAGCCTCTGTGCCTGCAATAATAATTTTTAATGCATGTACAAAGAGCTAGAGACAAAAGATAAATTAATTACAAAGGAATGAAAATAAAATAAAGTAGCTGACTTCTCGACAGCAACAGCGCAAATGAGAAAACTGTAGGTTGATGTCATTAATATTAGTTCTGTGAGAAAGGAAGAATTGCCCTGGAGTTGCTGCCTGCCCAAAGAAATAGCCTTTCAAGAAAAAGAGTAAATTTGAGACATTGCCAGAAAAACAAAAACAGAGAATGATTACCATCAACAGTCCCTCAAAAACCCTAAAATATACATTTCCAGGAAAAAAAGACAGTCACAGAGAAGTCTGAGATACAAGCAAGTTTGGTGAATAAACAAAATGTGGGAAAACCTAATCTTAAACATGGGTTATGTGAACTAATGTAATGTGTAATGTAAGAACTTAAAAATTACTGATGGCATGTGAAGTGTGACGAGTTCTCTGATTTGGGAGGAGAATAAAATTTATTAATTAACTTTGAATTCTGTAAAGTATTAATGTTAAATAATCAAAGGCAGGGGACAATTTTGTGTTGGAAGGTCACCTTCATTTAACTGTAATCAACTAAAGTGGTATTCAAGCAACTTTGATGAGATGGATTTTAAAACGTACATTATTTTTGTAAAAATCTAACTACTGTGTACTTAATAATTTCAAAAAATGAAAACAACTTTTTTAAATTTTTTTTAAACTTAATTTTATTTTTTAAATTTAATAAAATTAATATGAGGGTACAATTTTTAGGTTACATTGTTCTCGCTTCCAGGGTAAAGTTCCATTTGTAGAAGAGCCCCTCACCCAGGGGGCGTGCTATACACCCTCACAATGTGTACGCTAGGTGAGATCCCGCCACATGCCCTCCATTCTTCTGTCAAACATCCTCTCCCTTCCCCCTCCCACTTCCCTCTACCCTCAAACTAGACTATATCAGTGTTTTATTGTTCTTATGAGCAGGAGATTGTTTATGTATTGATTTCATATTAGTATGGAGTACATTGGATATTTATTTTTCCATTCTTGTGATACTCGACTAAGAAGAATGTATTTCAACTCCACCCAGGTAAATGTCAAAGATGTAAAGTCTTCACCTTTTTAATGGCTGAATAATATTCCATGGTATATACATACCACAGTTTGTTGATCCATTCATGGACTGATGGGCACTTAAGTTCCTTCTACGACTTGGCTATTATGAATTGAGCCACAATAAACATTCTAGTGCAAAGGTCTTTGTGGCAAAATGATTTTTGTTCTTCTGGGTAAATGCCTAGTAATGGGATGGCAGGGTCTGAAAACTACTTGTTGATTTTAAAGTGAACTGATCTTTTAATGACTTTGTTGTGTCTGCTTTTTGTGGGACAGCATTTGAATATTTGGTTGCAGCGTGGAGGTCCACAGTTTCAGCGAATCCTCTAGATGGGCATCAGTCATTTGTGACCGTAAGGGTGTCTTGATTTGGGTTAAATAGGAGATAATACATTTGAAGCAATAAGCAGTTGAAAAGTAAGCATTTATCAGGCATGTTGTGAAAGGCCTGCATATTCTAATGCATTTTTCCATATTTCAAGTGAATCTTTGTTAACATCAAGTAATGACTTTAAACTGTCACCTACTGAGAGCTCCACCAATTCTGTCTGTAGTTCTTTAGGTGCCTTGGTAATATCAACTAGGTGAAGCTGAAATGCTATTTTGAGGGTGATGTCAGGATTCGCAAAGTCAGTGAAATTTTCATTGTATTCTCCAATGAATAGGTCTATAACAGCTGCATATTCTTCAGATAATTTACATATATCATCCTGCTTATCAGTGACCTTTGCTAACTGGGGAAGACGTTCATTGAAATTTCCTTTTGAAGAAGAAGTGTTTTGAAAAAAAGAAAGCTTTTTTCAAAGTGCTTGGACTTTTTGTTTGCCACATAGCACATGTAGACTTAGTTTTTCCTTGCAAAGAAATATTCATGATATCACACAGATATGCTGCATTCCTATAGAAATCTTGTTTCGATAATTCACATTGCTGATTCTGTTCTTCATAAAATGTTACTGTCTGTTCTCATGGAGATAAAATTTGGCCAATACCTGTCCTTGCAATAAACAGCACACTTTAGAATGATATTGCAAATACATGCTGAATACCGCATGGTTCAATTTTAGCACGTTAGATGATGCACAAATTTTCATGAATGTAGTTTAAAAAACTTATGAATTATTGCAAAGTGTCAACTAAAACAGTAGCATTAACATAAGATTTTGCTGATGCAAGATACAATGAAAAGAAATGAGAGCATCTGGATCTGTTAATACTTTTTTGATCTGCAAAATACCCTTCATGTTTTCCTGTCATGGAAGGTGCACCATTTGTACATACACTCACTAAATCTACCAAATTCAGTCCAACTTCATGACACTTATCTTGAAAGTTGAAGATATTTATTCCCCATGTTCTATTCATAAGAGTACCCAAAGAGAGTAACTCTCCATAGCAAAGAAAATCTTCTCCTGTGACCTGAATGAAGTATAAAACCTGAACTGAGTCAGTGGTATGAGTTGATTCATTCCAAGCAATTGAGTAATATACTGTATGTTTTCCTTTTGAAGTACTTCATGAGGTTGTTCTGTTAAGTTGAAGGTTAATTCAGGCTGCTGTGAATTCAAGCTCCTTGAAAAGGACAGCTGCTTATACTTTGAAATAGTATCAGGGTCTAAGCATCCTACAACTTCAACAATGCATTCTTTCACAACTTCTATATCATTGAATGTCTTCCCATTTTTCCTGAATATATAATCTACTTTATAAGTTGCTTCAGTGGCTTTTTTTTTTTTTTTTTTTTTTTTTTAGACAGAGCCTCAAGCTGCACCCTGGATAGAGTGCTGTGGCATCACAGCTCACAGCAACCTCCAACTCCTGGGCTCAAGTGATTCTCCTGCCTCTGCCTCCCAAGTAGCTGGCATTACAGGCACCTGCTTGGCTATTTTTTGGTTGCAGCCAACATTGTTGTTTGGCGGGCCTGGGCTGGATTTGAACCCACTAGCTCACGTGTATGTGGCTGGCGCCTTAGCTGCTTGAGCCACAGAGACTAGGCTGCTTCAATGGCTTTATTTCCAGGTCTTACTGTTGCTCAACAGAACTGTCACCACCAGCTGGCCAATGACTGGACTAATCTAGAATCTCATTCTCAGCATCTCTCCCTAGGACCGTGCTGAGGTCTGGTTCCCTGGAAGCAGAAACTGAGGCCGGGATTTGGGTGCCTGTGATGTAGTGAGGAAATGCTCTCAGGAGAAAGTGAGTGAGGAAAGCAAGGATGTACCTCAGCTGGAGTCCAGCTTCCACCTGCTACCAGGGGCGCTCCAGAGCATAGACTGTACTGCAGGGTTATCACATGCTCAGACAGGTAAGCTAGCTTTTGTAACCCTGTGTTAGTCCATAAAATTTTTGAAAAGCAAGCTGCTGAGGAAAACTTCTAGTAGAACACTGTTTTTATAAAGTTCAAAATTAAGCAAAAGGAATAATGCTTAGGGATTCATACAAACATGCCAAAAGCTAAACAAGAGGCAAGGAAATTGATCCTATGCAATTCAGGATAGCTTCTTTGCGAGGAAAGTGAATCATGTGAGTGCTGAGAGCAGCATGCAGGATGTTTAATGATACCAACCTCATTAATAACATGTTATTAATTAGATTCTTTTCCACATACCTAAGAGTTCACGGGTTTTTGTTTTTGTTTTTTTTCTCTTTGCAGTTTTTGGCCAGGGCTGGGTTTGAACCCGTCCCCTCCGGTATGTGGGGCCGGCGCCCTATCCTTTGAGCCACAGGCACCTCCCATGAGCTCATGGTTTTGTAATGAAAAATATAAGCCAGTAGATGCAATCCTTCGCCTAAGTTGGTCACAACCTAGCAAGGGAAGTCAGACACAAAAATAAACTATAATGCAAAATAGGCAAGGTCATTGCCTCAGGGAAAAAAGGGATTAATTATAACTGGGAAGGTCAGGAAAGGCCTGTGACAGCTGAGATGAGACTTGAGTTGATTTTTAATGGAGTAGAGAGGGAAAGGAAGAACGCGGTTATCCAGGCTGAGAAGACCTGGAGCAAAGCAGAGAGGAGTTATAGGAAGTGCTGCAAAAAGGAGGAAGATGATCTGAGATTCCAGGTCCTGATCTTTCCTCTCCATGCTGTTAGAATAGTCCCTGCCAGACCCAGCAGCTCGTCATTTTTCTCAGTGAAATAGAAGGAACACAGCTTCTGAGCAAAGAGAAAGGTGGCTTTCATTTCCCACTCTGCTGGTCATTCACCGATTTTATGATCGTCAATCTCACCTCATTCTCCTCTTGTGCAAAATGGAGACACCACAGAGTTATTTCCAGATACAAAGAATGTGGGCAAATATTTGCTCTTATCACAGTCTATCAAAGGTTTGATTTTTATCTCTGGGGTATTTGCTTTAAGTCCTACATAGAACATAGCATTTCTAGCTTTCTTGAGCTCAGATAGAAAGTGACCTCAACATCAACCCAGCCATGGTGGAGGTATGACTTTAGGGAAGTTGTTTAACCTCCCTGAGCCCCAGTGTTCTTGACGGTAAAGGCAAGAGGAAGAGTGAATCAAAAGTAGGTAAACGGGGTTCATATTGCTGGGCAGTTGTGGCTGCCTGGGAACATAACCAGGGAAGACTTCTGAATCTGCTTTTAGCCTCCATGGGAGGGCAGGTTCTGACCAGTTCACCTGATCAGTGTGCTAAGAACAAGGGTGTCAGTGTTGGTCCCCTTCCAAATTCCCGTGAAGTCAGAGGCAAGGTGAAACAGCAGGTCAGCTGTCCGGACAGCCTGAATAACCAGAGCTTTGATGAACTCCCTGCTCACCTGGAGTTTTCTATCATTTAAGTGAACAAGTCAGTTTATGGCTTAGGTGGATTTTAACCTTAACATGAATGTCACAAAACTGCTAAGTGTACTTTTAGGTAATGTCCCCTTTTGAGTTCATATCTAAGGTGACATCACGCAGAGACTTCCAGAAGGAGAGGAATCTTTTCTGGAGGAAAGTTTTGACCTTTAGAGAGGAGTGTTCAACAGCCTCTCCTCATTTCAACCAGAACGCTGGGCCTCAACTTTGCTAATCAATGCCCATCGTAATTAGATGTGAAACTCTGATTTGGTGGATGAGTCACCTCATCTGCTAGAGGCCAACCTCCCTGGTAGCGGGGAAAAGGGGGGGTGAGTCAGACAATAACTACCCTAGAATCTGTGCTGAAAACTCCCCTCACTTAACTCAAGCAACCAAGGGGCTTTTTCCTTTGCTTAAGAAAAAAAAGAAAAGAAAAGAAGAAAAGAAAAAACCCACCAACACACCAATGGGATTTTAGAAGCCAATTTCTAAATTGTCACATCCAGAATTCCTTTGGAGGAAACTTTCAGGTATTCATTTGTGTTTACTTTTTTATTTGGGGAATCTCAAAACACATAGAAGCAGAATAATAGAAGGAGCTGCCAAGCCCTACCCACCGTGCTTCTGCAGCAATGAGTTTGGGGACAATTCCATTTCATCCAGACCTCTCTCCTCTAGCACCCCACCTTGCAGGTGATACTATCCCATCCATCATATAATTTCATCAGCAAATTCAATAGGGTTGGTAAGCTTGTGTTTCTCAAGTTAAGCCAAGGCCAAGCAAATTGGTTTTGTCAACATTAATAATCCAACTTTGATTACTTTTCTGTCATAGACCTTAACTTGTCTTAGGTCCTACGAGGAGTTAGTGACAGAGTCGGGACCTAAGTCTAGGCAATCTTGCTCAGCCCAGGAGATAAGCTAACTACACCTGGCAGCCTTGACAAATTACAGTAATGCTAAATGTACAAGGTAAGTGTGAGCTTTTATAATAAACTCAACAGATATTTCAGGGTGGTGCCTGTGGCTCAAGGAGTAGGGCGCCGGCCCCATATGCCAGAGGTGGCAGGTTCAAACCCAGCCCCAGCCAAACTCAACAGATATTTCATTAAGCACCCGGCTTTGCTCAGAATAACCAATTACACATGAATAATGTTCTGCAATGTACAAAACCCCTTTAAGCTTTCTGATAGCCCTCTATGAGGTATTACTGTGCATACTTTATAAAGGAAGAAGCTGATGTTCTGAACAGCCAAATAAATTTCACAGACATTGATTAGCAAGTGGGCAAAGTCTCAAACTCTGACTTCAAGACCAATGTTCCTTCCAATATAGTATAGATGTTTCTATCAGTAAAAGTGCTTAGGCGTAGCACCCGTGGCACAGTAGTTACGGCACCAGCCACATGGACCAAGGGTGGCAGGATCGAACCCAACGCGGGCCAGGTAAACATCGATGACAACTGCAACTAAAAAAAGCCAGCTGTTGTGGTGGGCACCTGTAGTCCCAGCTACTTAGGAGGCCAAAGCAAGAGAATTGCTTAAGTTCAAGAGTTGGAGGTTGCTGTGAGCTGTGACACCACGGCACTGTACCGAGGGCGACACAGTAAGACTCTCTCAAATAAATACATAAATGTGCTTAGAAGAAGAGAGTATTGTATAAATGGAAGTTAATACAGTCTATCAAAAAAAAAAAAAAAAAGACAGTTTTAGGAAATACTGTATCAACTTCTAAACTCCTTGCAAATGACTTATGGATGTCTAAAAGGTTCTTCTGTGGATGATTTACTGGCAATTCACACAGTGGTGATGAACTCAAGTCCCCAGAGAGACAAGATGTGCTCTAGAGCTGTGGCTCCCGTCCCCCGGCTATGGGTCAGTGCAAGTCCAGGCCTGTGAGGAACCAGGCCATGCAGCCAGAGGTGAGGCACAGGTGAGGAGAGAAGCCTTAGGTGTGTTTACAGCTGCTCCCCACCACTCACATCTCTACCTGAGCTCCGTCCCCCATCAGATCAGAGGCAGCATTAGATTCTCCAAGGAGTGTGAGTCCCCCTGTAAACTGCACGTCTGTGGGATCCGAGGGATCTAACTCCTGAGGATCCTGAGGAGCAGAGGCCATGATGCTAGCGCCTGGGGGCAGTTGCAAATACAGATTATCATCAGCAGAGAGGTTTGACCGTAATACATCAGTTGCTTACAGACTCAAATCCACATCATCCCTTGCCCCCAGTCTGTGGAAAAACTGTCTTCCATGAAACCAGTCCCTGGTGCCAAAACGGTTGGGGATGAAAGCTCTTTATAAGAAACTCTAAATTTCAATAGCCACTCCCCTTCAGCTGAATTACAAAAGCCACTCCCCTTCAACTGAATTACAAGAGCCACTCCCCTTCAACTGAATTACAATAGCCACTCCCCTTCAGCATGGTCCCATGGACCCCAAGTGCCTCACCCAGAAGAAGAGTAAAAAGGGGATCTCCAGAGACCAGAGAAAAAAATACAAGCCTTTAAATTGTATCCCCTATAGTTTCAGAGAACACATTCCCTGGCCAAATGTCCCTTCATCGTTCTGCATCTCCAACATGATCCTGCTGGTGCCAAGGGAACAAGAGGAGAAAGGGGTGTTGTTTCCTTCCAGGGTCTTACAAAATCACCCATTCTTTTACTCGAATCTTATATTTTGAGGCCTCTCATTCAGAATATTGAAATCACCCTTTAATTAAAGCACTCTTCCTGAACATTGAAAAACAATGCATAGGCCAGTGCAATGATTTCTATCTGTAACCCCCACACTTTGGGAGGCCAAGCCAGGAGGATTGCATGAGGCCAGGAGTTCAAGACCAGCCTGGGCAACATTGTGAGATCCCATCTCTACAAAAAATAGAAAAGTTAGCTGGGTGTGGTGGCACAAGCTTGTAGACTCAGCTACTTGGGAGACTGAGGTGGGAGGATTACTTCAGCCCAGGAGTTCAAGGTTATGGTAAGCTATGATCAGGCCTCTGCTCTCCAAACTAAGACCCTGGCTATAAAAAACAAAAATAAGTAAGGTATGTGTTAATTTTCTTAATTTATCCATGGGGAAAAATGTTTTGTTTTTTTTTTTAATTTATGCTAATTAAGTATTTCCTTAAATTATTTTCACATGAAGCCTTGAAATACATTTCTAAACAAACCTCTACTGCAAACACATTGTAATGTAATTTAGGATTTAGTATGTTCTAGCACATGACTTGCCATATTGTAGATTTTATCTAAATAAGGTTTTTTTGAAGATGTGATTATTTTTTATAAGGTCAAATATTCAATATTTTTATAAGGTCAAATATTCAATATTCAATATTATTTATAAGGTCAAAAGTGTCTTTGCCAAGTCAAGATTTTTAACATTTTAAAAATTTTTGACTTAGCCATTTCCAAGAGATAGGTCAGAAAAATCTGCTTACTTAGAAATACTTTTCAAACAACAGGAAAATTACCCATTCCAATGAGGCAGATAAACTGTGGTTCCCTCTCTGGGAAGGGACTAATGATGGTAAGATGTCTGTCTTCTACACTGGCAGCCCAGGAAGGCTATGGGGTGGATAGGGGAATTGAAGCAGCAAGGCATTATGGGGAAGTCTAAAGTCTTGTTTATGTATGACAGGACCTTGTTCCCATTCTCTGTTTTTGCTTCCAGTTCTCAGAGGGTCATGCTCTATAATTCCCTTAAAATAAAGTATTAGGCTGGGTATGCAGCTTATACCTATAATGTGTGGTGGTTCATATCTATAATGAGGGTATAGCAGAGGCACTTTGGAAGGCTGAGGCAGGAGGGTATTATGAGGCTGGGAGTTTGAGACCAGCCTGGGCAACACAGCAAAACCCTATCTCTACAAAAGATTTTTTTTTTTTTTTTTTTTTTTTTAGACAGAACCTCAAGCTGTTGCCCTGGGTAGAGTGCCATGGCATCACAGCTCACAGCAACCTCCAACTCCTGGGCTCAAGCAAGTCTCCTGCCTTGCCTCCCAAATAGCTGGGACTACAGGTGCCCACCACAATACCCAGCTATTTTTTTTGCAGCCATCATTGTTTTTGGCAGGCCCAGGCTGGATTCGAACCCAACAGCTCAGGTATGTGTGGCTGGAGCCTTATCTGCTTGAGCCACAGGTGCTGAGCCTACAAAAGATTTTTTAGAAGATCAAAGTCATCCCCACCTTCCTCTCCCCAAAAGACAGCCTAAATTCAATTTTTTGTTGTTGTCTCAAAAAATGTAACCAGACATTCATTCATTCCTTCCTTCCCTTCCTTCCTTCCTTCCTTTCTTTTTTGAGACAGCGTCTCACTTTGTTGCCCTTGATAGAGTGCCATCGTGTCACAGCTCACAGCAACCTCCTGCTCTTGGGCTTAGACAATTCTCTTGCCTAAGCCTCCTGAGTAGCTGAGACTACAAGCGCTGCCCTACAGTTTTTTCTCATGTGAGCTTAGTAAACAATTGCTTACTGGAGGGCTCTGGTTTATCTAAGCTTTAGAACCAGCCCAGGACAACTTCTTATCTAGTGGATATCTTAAGGACCAATAAGTATTTAATAAGAGTTTAGGATTTAAATTCTATCCTGAACTTCAGATGATGCTGACCACAAATTTATTTGAAAAGTACACTCTTTTTTTTTTTTTTTTTTTTTTTTATTATTAGTATTTTATTATTATTATAGATAAAAATATGCACCATAGATGTGGCCCAACCCATCACCCTCCCTCCACCCAAACCTCCCCCCTCCCTTCCCCTTCCTTGGTCCTCTCC
>CAUYPK010108079.1:0-10431 GCA_963574355.1 Loris lydekkerianus | reverse complement strand
CCTCTTAGGTTGTCCCCGCTTTGGGAATCTTACCCGTCATTGGTGCTATGGAGGGCAGTGAAGAATAATAGTTAGATTCTTGGTTAATGAGCCAGTGATATTGGACCTCGACCTGATTTAACTGCCTCTAACCTTTTTTTTTTTGGATCTGGCGAATCTGGGGAGACAAGACTCCAGACATCTCTGGCCGGTGGGACCTGCCTACAATCATCCTAATAAACTTCTTATAAGCAAAACCACTCCCCACTCTCTAGCTCCCAGGGCATCCACCTGCAATGGGACTATATTAAAAGTAAACACACAATAACAACAACAGTGTAATGGAATAGATGATCACATACCAAGAGTGGCTGCTGTAGTTGGTTACATAAGTCTCCTCTGAGGATATGATACTTGAGTTGAGATATGAGTACTGAGAAAGAGCACCAAAGTATCTTGGGGAGTAGCATTTCAGACAGAGGGAAGTATGAAGACCCTGAGGTGTGAATGAGTTTGACATGTTCCAGAAAAATCAAGAAGGTCCATATAACTCAGACATGCCAAATGAGAAAGAGGCTGATAGAGCAAGTGGCCAGATTATGGAGTTTAAGAAATTATTAGAAGCAATTAGATGTACCACTTTGACTTGTGGGTAGTGGAAGACTTGTAGGAGGTGAAGAGGAGAATAAGAGAGACTGGTTAGTTATGAGACCACACAATGGCCCAGGACAGAGATGGGGTGTTTTAGACTAGGGCAATGATGGTGATAGGTGGTTGGCTTTTGGTATTTATTTTGGAGGTGAATCTAAAAGAACTTGTGGCACATTTCAATGCAGGACAATGGAACGAGAATGATTAAAGATGATCCCTAGATTAGTCTGGAGCAAGCAGAGCAGTCCCACTAATTGGGATAGGAAAGACACATAGAAGTAGTATGTTTGGAATTGGGATTTAAAGTCACCTACCCATAGGGAGCGAAGTTCTCTGAGAAAAAGAACAGGTTAAAAGACTATAGATTATCTTTTTAATTAAGTAGTGAAGTCAACTTAGGTAATCCTTTTACACATAGTCCTTCTGTGCCTCAGTCTCTCTGTTTTCCATTCTTCCTTGGACCACTGTGAGGTTTGTAAACCTCAGTCTACAATTATGTATAAACTGGTTTAAGTTTCTCAGAGATTCTGCATTTCTAGCCCCCTCCCAGGTAACACTAATCCTGTGGTCTGGGATGTTTGAGTAGTAAGGCTTTAGTGAAAATAACATTGTTGGGTCAGACAGGCCTGGCTTTGAATTGTTTACCAGACAATTATAAGTCACATAATATTGGACAATCTTAAAATCTTCTCTGAGCTTTTAGTTTCTTATAAAAATAGGAATAACATACTTACCTTGTAAAGTTACTGGGAGAATTAAATGATTTCATGTCTCTAAAGCATAAAGAAAATAATTAGCTTCTTATTTACAATATGGATCACTAATTTAGTATCCCTCCCTTTCTCAAAAGACTGTATATTTACAGATTTTATTAGAATCTTAAAACTCATTGTAAGATGTTAGGCTTTCATAAATTTAACATGTTCACTTTTGATTATCTCTAAGTAACTCCAATGATCCACATGATGTAATAATTTGAATTTTGCCAAGGTGCAAATTTAAATCCTGTATCCTGAGAGGAGGCTGGTTTGCAGGCGTGAGTAACTTATCTGGGTGTAGCCTATGGAATGGCAAGCATCCTGATCTCAGCCTGATTTTGAAGTTCTTAGCTTATCTTTTCTCCCGTGCACCTTTTGTGAAATAAGAAAATCTCTTCATCTTATGGAAAATGCCCCTGTTAAAGGAACAAACAGAAAAAAAACAAACAACTAAAACTAACGTGGTACAGAAGTGAAAAAAAGTTATGAAACCTAAGAAATAGATGATGCTTATGTAGAAAAGCAGGAGTTTGGGATAAATTATTGAGTGGGAATGCCATACTGGCAGTGGCTTAGATCCATGTTATGAATGCTTTTACCATGTGCTGTATAAAGGAAATAAGGAAAGGCAATTCACAAACTGTTTCAATAAATTTTCCAGACAGAGTTTTTATTATTAGATTTATAAATGAGTCTACTCTTCTACTTAAAGAATTATAATGGTCTTAAGGGGTCAATTAAAAGTTTTTAGTGATACTTGACTGCATTTTATCAGAAAAATTCTGTGCTATAATGCAGCAGTCCCCAACCTTTTTGGCACCAGGGACTGGTCTAATGGAAGACAGTTTCTCCATGGAGCAGCTGCAAATAGAGATGGAGCTTGGCTTGATTGCCTGCTGCTCATCTCCTGCTGTGTGGCTTGGTACTGGTCCTCTGCTCCGGGGTTGGGAACTGCAGCTATAATTGTATCTGTGATTTTGGGAATCTGTACATGTCTTAGGACATATCTCTTAAGAACTTCCGAGTCTCTTATGATTATTTTTAATACTACTGTTACTAGACAAAGAGGGTCTGCCTACCTGTCACTGTCCAGTCAATATGCAGATAAGTCTGAACAAGCTTTATTTTTTAGAAGGTGAGCAATTCTGGAGAACAGTAAGAGTAGCCTCTCAATTCTGTTCTGCCTCAGTTATAATTCTAATAGTTTTTATTCTAGGAATACAAGAAAGCAAACCTAGAAAATTTTAACTTTATCTCACAGGAAGTTACATCAAAGTAGTCTTAATTCTGCAGTGCAGAATATTTAAACAACAGAAAGATAATTTTCACTTAACAAAATATCTAAGACGATCATTAAAGAAAACCTTGTATCATCAAAGTAACTTTATTGTACCAATATTGGAACACCTATTGTCTGTGTGTGCTACTTCCTCAGGTCTCCTGAGACAAACATTCTCACAATCATGGAGTAATCAGAGAAGGTGTGTGGGGACAGCTGAGTAGACTCCATCTTGCAGGCTGCTTTTCTGGCTTCACTGCTACATAGTTTCTGTTGTATAGCAAATTATAAAATGTAAATTATTAAACTGTCAGGTGAGTAATAACATTGTAAAGAGAGAATTTGCATCTTTAATTTTCTGTTTTGCCAGGCGATGGCGTTTGCCAGTAAATATTCAATACTACTGTACACAAAGCTCTGTGCTACAAAGAAGCTGGACAAATAGGACATCGATCCTGCCCTTGTATGAGAAAAGGAAAATATTGGCTCTATGTTGCAAATAAAACCTTGACATTGGGAAGGCAAATTATCTTGATGAAAAGATATTATTTTCTAAGACTGGAAGAAGGTCATAATAATGGTACATTTAAGTAGCCATTAATCCCATGGTAGGTAGTGATTGAGAGAGATAAAAGGGAGAAATACTTATTTTGATGCTAAAAGAACAAAGCTAGTTCTAAAATATATCATACATCCTAGTTATGATCAGCAAATTATAGCACTTTTGCTTGCTGTAATATCACTTAATGTTGACTAGATACTCCTGGTGGTAGGTAGGGCTAACACATCAAAATGCTACCAGACAAAGAGGGTCTACCTACCTGTCACTGTCAGCCAATAACCAGAGACAGGAATAGGTCCACTGAACTTTGTCAGAAGGCCATTGATTCTGGAGAACAGTAAGAGTAGCCTCTCCAAGACAGTTCTGTTATTCTATTTCCAAAACCAGTTTTATACTTAAAGGTTCAAAGCAAAGACCACATTAACTCTTACTTTAAATAATAATCAGCACAACTCAGTGATGTAT
Source organism: Loris lydekkerianus (assembly GCA_963574355.1). Lineage (NCBI taxonomy): Eukaryota > Metazoa > Chordata > Mammalia > Primates > Lorisidae > Loris > Loris lydekkerianus. The sequence goes on along the minus strand of CAUYPK010108079.1, from coordinate 6,737 downwards.
TACCATATTTCCAATTCAAGAGTTAATTTCATTAATCAGTCCTCCTAAACTATTCAAGATGGGCATCTTTACAGTGGGAGCTAAATTTACAAAACAAACAATGGAAGACAGGAGCTGAAGGTCACATAGGACCTGAACCAAGCAGACCAGCTGTGTCATGTTGGCCCCAGCCTGACTGACTCCAGCTTATTTTCACCCACAGGTGCTCTCATAAAGATAGATGTATTTCCATGAAAAATAATTTTTACACTCTCATTCATTAAAAAACAAAAACAGAAGCACTCTCCCGAACAAATTTAAATAAAAAAAAATATATATCTTATGATATATATATATCATACATATATATATCTTAGAAAACAAACAAAGAACAAAAACTAAGAAACAACTACAATCTCATTATCACAAGGCTCCAAAACAGTATCAGCACAGTGCTCCTTTCATTTAAACATTGCAGTCTTGTAGGAACGATGATCCCACCTCATGTTCCAATGTTGTTTCAAGAGTCTGAATTCCACCAATAATCCTCAGAAAAGTTAGGCTATGTTGCATGAAGATAAGTATTTTCCAGGGTAGGTTAAGGTGAGTGAACCACAGGAGTGATTTAAATTTATCTAGATGCTAAGTCCTTTGTATTATCTTAGGGATCTTCATTTAAAATGTAAATACCCCAGGAAGAGTACTATAAGAAAAAGCATTAAGAAATAAAGCCATCAAGAAAGCTGCCAGAGACTATTTTCATATTAGCCTAATAACTGCCACAGAATGCCACTGATTTCTTGATGTCTTTATAAGATTTTCAATAATTTACTTGGAAGTCTTATTTCCAGGTCTCCTGAGAGGAGGTACCTATTCAGATGTTATCCCAGTTAAGTGGAAAGAGAAAATAGATTGTGGTATTCAAGTACTTTTAATCAAAAGAGGAGAATGAACTTTTGTTAAATTTTCCTCACATACCCAGCACTTTCCTGCACATTTTGTAAATATTATCTCATCAAATCCATTATTTTACTTTGATAAGAAACCAAGGCTATCAGAGGTTAAGTTGCTGCAAAGGTCTAGAAAGTAGCAGATCCTGAATTCAGACTTGACATTTTATTTCAAAGATAATTAACCCAAAAGAAAAATAGAAACCTCACATGTGGAATTTTGTTGAAGGCATGTTTCAGGAATTTTGTTGAAGGCCTGATGGAGAGAAAGAGCCACTCAAACATCCATGTTTAAAAGAAGAAAGGCTTTATTTCAGCCAGCAGAGCCACGGCATATGAAAGTCCAAAAATGGCTGATTTTCCCACCTGCCTGTCTTTTCCCTTTTATCTCCAGCCAGGGGTTCCTTGTCCACAGATACCCATCTCATTGGGCTGTTTGAATTGAGCTGGAGAAGATGGATGTGGGCTTTACAGAAGTGGAAGCAAGCATTAGCTTAATTTCAAGGTCCCAGGAAGTTAAGTTTCTACAAATTCTGAAGAGCTGCATCACTACAGAGAGCATTTTGTAGGTGTGTTCTTGGGGCTTCTGTGAGAAGCCTTTGTTTTTTTAGACTTTGTTTTTTCTGGGTATCCTCTCTCAGGCATTTTGGTTCTCTCCCTCACTGCTATGGTCTACTTGATTCAGATTTGTTCTTCAAAGGAATTTGGAGGCCTCTTCAAAAGAAGAAATGTAGAGAAGAAATGTTAAAATGTTAACCGTTATGGGGTTTTTAATTGAGCAGGAACAAAGTAGCTATAGAAGAAAGGCAATGTCCAATGTTTTGTATACTGAAAAAGTGTCATCTATCTTTATATTTAGAATGCTTAAAAAGTTTTTCTATAACAAAGCTAAACATAATCTTACCATATGATTCTGCAATTGTGCTCCCAGGTATTTACTAAAATTAGTTGAAAACTTATTTCTCCATAAAAATCTGCACACAAATGTTTATAGAAACTGAAGGGGATCAGAATATGTCACTCCAAAATATGTCACTTATGTATGAAGGTTATTTTGAGCTGAAGGTAATTGTTGAAACTGAAAGGGGATTTCAGTACAGGTCACTTCCTCATCACACAAAGATCCAATTATTGAGACAATGAGGATTGCTAAGGAAAAAAGAAAATTTTAATATGACAGATGTCTTGCCATATTAAGAATGGATGAAGCTGCCTGACTAACAGAGATCACAGTCTTTTAAAGGAGAGGCTGTGTGCTTGGGGGCAGGTATTGTATAACTAAGGAGGTTGTGGGGGATGGTGAATCTTGGTGTCAGGTAGTCTCCCTGGGACTTCAGAATCTTAGCAATTTTGTCTTGCAAGAAATCCACCATTTTGTGGAAAAAACTTACAAAGGTCAAATAATTACAGAGAGAATTTTATAGGGATCAATGAAATTTGTTCTATGAAGGGGACTAGTTACACAATTAAACAGAAAAACTACGAGGAATTCTCTGCCCTCTTTCTGCCTAAAAGCACAATATAAATTTTCCTTGTGAAGGTGTCTTCTCTCTATTCCTCTGTGCCTGGAAGAAGTGAACAATTCTCATCACAGGAGACAGAAAGTCAGCACCAAGATGACTCTGCAAACCTTACTAACTTATCTTCTACTAAGTTGCCACCAAGTATTTATCATTCCACAATTTACCGCCCCTAGAAGCCCAGATTTATTTCTTTGCTTTTTTATTTCTCCACACTATATTATTATCTGTTAAAATGCTATATAACCCTGGAGTCTAACCACCTTTTTAGGGTCTCATTTCTTTTCTGTGAAGTTTCTATGTGCATACAAAATAAACCTTTTCTCCTGTTAACCTGCCCTTTATTAGCTTAATTTTCAGGCCTTTTATATTGAAAACAAAAAGGGAGAGAACTTTTCCCCCCTCTTCTATATAGCTTTATTTATAATTGCCAAAATTTAAAGCAAACCAACATATTCTTCAATAAGGAATAAACAAACTATGGTATATCCACATAATCATAATATCATTTAATTATAAAAAGAAGTGAGATATCAAGGCATAAAAAGACGTGGAGAAAACTTAGTGCTTATTTCAAATAAAAGATATCAATCTAAAAAACTGCATACTATATGATTTCAACCATATGATATTCTGGAAATGGCAAAACTACAGACAGTAACATTGGCAGGGATTTGATGAAGACTGAAGAAGGTGAGAGGAGAGATGAGTAGATATTAGACAGGGCATTTTTACGGCAGGGAAACTATACTGCATGATGCTGCAAAGGTGCGTACATGTCTCTCTCTCTCTGATATACATATATATCATATATGTATAATAATATATATAATAATATAATATATAATAAGTTATTATATATATTGTGATATATATTATACAATATAATATATATATAGTGATATACATATATGTATATAATATATATTGTGATATACATATATGTTGTGATATACACATACGTATATATGTGTATTATATATATATGTATATATATCACAACCACAAAACTGTACAACACAAAGAGTAAAACTTAATAAAAACTATAGACTTTAGTCAACAATAATGTATCACTGAAGAAAAGAACCCCTATTCAATAAGTGGTGCTGGGAGAACTGGATAGCAACCTGTAAAAGACTGAAACAGGACCCACACCTCTCATTATTCACAAAAAGTAACTCACAATGGATAAAATATTTATACCTAGCACATGAAACTATGAAAATCCTAGAAGCATGTATGGGAAAAGCTCTTGAAGTTATTGACCTAGGGAAAGAATTTATGAAAAAGACCCCAGTGGCAAGTGCAGCCATAACAACAATAAATAAACGAGACCTGATAAAGTTAAAACATTTCTATATAGCCAAGGACACAATTAACAAAGCAAACAGACAAACTACAGAATGATGGAGGATATTTGCCTGCTACACATCTGACAAAGGGCTAATAATAAGAATTTATAAAGAACTTAGACAAATAATCAAGAAAAGATCAAAGAACCCATTAAAAATTGGGCAAGAGACATGAACAGAAACATATCTTAAAAAGATAGATTAATGGCCAACAAAAACCTGAAAAAATCCTCATCATCTCTAATCATACAAATCAAAACCATACTGAGATATCATCTAGCCTCAGTGATAACATCACATCATAAAATGTTCAAAGGAACAGATGCTGGTATGGGCGTGGAAAGAAAACAACACTCATACACTATTGGTGAGACTGCAAACTAGTACTTCTATGAAAGGTAGGATGAGGATTCCTCAAAAATTAAAAGTAGACCTACTATTTGATCCTATAATCCCACTACTAGGTATTTACCCAAAAGAAAAAAAAATTTATCATAAAGATACTTACACTAGAATGTTTATGGCACAATAATTCACAATTGCAGAGATGCAGAAACAACCCAAGTGCCCTTTAATACACAAATGGTATAAATTGGAGTATAGGTATACCATGGAATATTGTTTAGCCATAAAAATGTGGAGCTCTAGTATCTTTGTGACAACCTGGATGGAATTAGAAACCATTCTTATAAGTGAATTATTGCAAGAATAACAAAACAAATACCACATATCCTCAGTACTAAATTGGAACTATGTAATCAATCCCTATATGCTCATATAGAAACAAAACTCAATGAAATTCAAGTAGGGGTGGAGGAGATAAAGAGGGAGGGTAACCCAGCAGGTACATTGCACAAGTATATCATATACTTTCAGGGCAAAGGACACACCTATAACTCTGACTTTAACCTTACAAAAGCAAACTATGTAACAAAAATATGTACCCCCATAATAATATGAGATCAAAAATGCATAAATATTGGCTCATCAATTCCAGCACACAAATGAAAGAATAAAGATAATAATAAAGAAACTGGACATACAGTTTAAATACAGGTATGTGCAAACTCTATATATGTTCTTCTCAATTTTTCTGTAAACCTAAACTGCCCTAAAAGGTCTATTAATTTAAAAAATCATTTAGAGCTACTTCATTCCTCATTTGTCTTATTAGACTACAGTAGTTACATGCATACGTAGAGTAAAGAAGGAATAAGAAGTGTGTAAAGCAAAGAGACAGTTGGATAAATATGGAACTTGCAAACTATAAAGAAAATAAAATTTGTATCATTAGAAAAAAGGATTAGAAATTTACAGAGCCATTCACCCCCCCCCCCCCCATTTTCTTCCTTTGTTCTTTTCGGAGGGATGAAAGTAGGGATGGGAAATTTAGCAAACTTAGAATAAGATGACTGCATGAAATTTTAATAGTTTTTGTACTTTGCCTGAGAGCATGAATTTTACTGAAGGCTAATGGGAGGCTATGTTAGAGATGTATATGTTTTGAGATGATGCAAGGTGATTAAACTCTAACTTGTGGGGCTTTGGAGTAAGAAGTTTAACATGTTAAACTGGAAGACTTATGAGGCTGAAAAGTTGGGGACCTGCTTTCAGCTTCAACTCGAAGAGTAAATAGGCTATACTGGGGGTATTAGAAATCTGAGGTAGTGGTGACAGAGAAGCACAGAGTGAAGGGAAAGGGCATAAACCAGATGAGAGGACATCCTCCAAACAAAGTTTTCTTTTATATTGAGGTATAACGTATGTAGTAGGGTGAATGAATTTTAGTTCAATTTGTTAAATTTGTATTTAGGCATATCACAATGAATCAGCAAGCCAGCTCAAGGTACAGAATATTTCCAGTACTAAAAGACTTCCTTTCACTCCCAGTCAATACCCTTGTCTTTAGAGGTAATTGCTCTGATTTCTGTCATTAAAAATTAGTTTTGCCTGTAAACCTCATTTACATAGAATTATAGTATACATATGCATTTGAATCTAGCTTTTTATATGCAACATTTCTGTGAGATTTCTCCCCATTGGTTTGTGTAATGATAGTGTTTTTGTTTTGTTTTGTTTTTAAGAGACAGAGTCTTGATCTGTTGCCAGAGCTGGACTGCTGTGTGGGAATCATAGCTCAGTGTAAACTTGAACTCCTGGGCTCAAGCAATTCTCACACCTCAGCCTCCCAAAGTGCTAGGATTATAGGAGTGAGCCACCATGCTTGGTCAATTGTTTTTTATTGGTGTTCAGTTTCCCATTTTATGAAAATGCTATATGTTATTTATTCATTTTATTTCTGAACGTTTGGGTTGTTCCCAGTGTTTTTGCTATAATGAACAATTTTGGTATGAACATTCTTTTATATATCTTTTAGTGGATATATGCATCCATTTCTCTTGTGTGTATACCAAGGAGTAGAAATGCAGGGCTGTAGGGTTGTAGGATAGGCACATATATATTGTCAACAATTTTTTCAAAGTGTATATACAATTTAAATTTCCACTAGCAGTGAGAAATCTGGGGGCGGGGACAAGATGGCTGACTGAAGCCAGCTTTCCACAGAGGCTCCTGTCCAAAAGGAGAGGTAAAGGACAGAAATTTAGCAAGTAACCTGGCGAATTAGAGCTGCGCCAAGAGAGAAGGTTGAAGAACGCACATCAACCCTGCTGAGGCGAGCTGCGACCCCAAAGACACAAACAAAAGATGGCCAAGTTGTCAAAAATCGAATTCAGAATTTGGATTGCAAGCAAGATTAATAGAATGGAGGAAAATTTGAAATTAGAAATTCAAGGAGCAATTCAAAACTTGGAATTAGAAATTTGAGGAGAAATTCAAAAGTTGTCTCAAGAATTCAACAAATTTAAAGACAAAACCAGTAAAGATTTTGACACAATGAAGCAAGAATTTGTAGCACTGAAAGATCTGAAAAATAC
>CAUYPK010108078.1:0-21177 GCA_963574355.1 Loris lydekkerianus | reverse complement strand
TCTCAGTAAGGAGCACTGAGCTAGTCCAGTGGTTTTCAGACTGCATTGTATATACATGCTACCTAGACTACTTGTTACAACATAGTTGCTGGACCCCACCCCCAGAGTTTATGATCCAGCAAGTCTGTGTGTGGAGATAGTGAGAGGGACTGATGATCAGCCTGTGAACAGGCTCGAGGGTGGGAAGAATTTCCGGGCGGCAATCAGAGGGAGGGGTCAGTGGAAGGCAGGTCCTCGGTCCATGGTGGCAGCACCTCTGAAATGTAACAGTGACCCATCCAGTCCTTGGGGAGGCCATGGGGAATAGTAAAGAAGTGGGAGATGTAAGTGGGGCACTTTCTCAGCTTTTGTGAGCTGGGTCAGAAAAGAAGAGAAGAAAGTGGAGCTGTGATGAATTTGACCTTGAGCAGCAGCTCCTTTCTAAAGGGAGGGAGTGAAGACTTAGGGTGGCAGAAGGGACATTGGCCAGGTTTTCTGGAGAGACCCTGCAGCTGGCTTTCAGGAAGTAGGATCTGTGGACGGGCCTTCAGATGAGTCCTGCAGAGTCCCTTACACAACAGGTGGCTTCTACTCCTCCCCTCGCCCAAACCAAACCCATTCTTCAGCCCGTTCCCTCATTTAAAAGTAAATTTCCACTCCTCACCTGTGAAATCCTGTAGAATCTCATCTATTTCCCCTCACATCATACACAGTTTTCTCATGTGCTTATCATTTCCTCAACTAGACCAAAGATCCTAAGGGCAGAGGGCGTGTCTCCTTTGTTTTTGTATCAGACACATAGCATCTATCATAATATCTAGCACATATCAGGGAGTCTAAAGATACTGAGCAAAAGATGTTGAGTAGATGAAGGAATGAATGGAACAAATATCTGAATGAAATTATTTCCCAGGGTGGCCTCCTTCCCAGGAAGCAGACTAAACTGCCGTGTGGTTGGAGCAAAGATCCAAGAAGAACTTACTGGTGATGATGGGGTGTTGCTCAGACAGTCAGCCTTCGTAAGGAGGGGGTTCTTACTGAGCCTCCCCCATGCCGAAACCCTGAAAGAGGGGTTCAGAGCTCTCCAACCAGCCGACAGACGAGGGCCTGCAGAGCCCCAGCGCCATCAGAAGCTGACGGGGCACTCTGCACGCGCTCTGCAGATAATTAGTTTGTGTGTGCTGGGATTGCAGGCGCTTGGGGGAAATAATTACAACAGGTTAACAGATCAGTCAAAGCCAAATCAAAATGAAATCATATGGACTGCTGAGGTCAGGAAATGGATGCTCTGTTCTTTGAAATCTGATCAAAATAATTAGGAAAGGAAGGTGAGACGTGGAGGAGGAAGAAGAGAGAAGAGGAGCAAAAGTCGTGGGATGCCTGCCCCTGAGGATATGGGGGATGCTGGGTGGGTGCGACCCCGCCTGACAGAGGACAGCCCCTTCCTTTCTCCTCCCACAGCAGGGGGTGGGTGTCCAGGTGCTGCCCTCCCCCACCACACACACACACACACACACACACTCACTCCCATCCTTCTCCTCCTCAAAGCTCCACCTAGAGGGATGATTACAAGGAAAAAGCAAAATCCCAGCCCTGCTGTGAAATTCCTGAGAATAGAGGACCATTCTGATTATTCACTCCTGAAAAGTAGGTAATTTGTGTGAAGCAGCAATTGTGTGCCCAGGATTGTGGCAGGGTCAGAAGGAGCAGATAAAAATGACAAGTCTCATCCCAGCCATCCATGGTTTATCCCTCAATGAGAGGAGGAAACTAAAGCACATGAAACAAACACATAAACTGTGTGGCAAGCCGTGAGTCACTGCTGAGCCCTGGCATCCCAAGACGTCAGGGTGCACTGGAGCAACCATCTATTCCAGTGAAAGCAGTAAGAGAGTGCCAGGTGCATACAGGAAACAATGGGCTCACTAAAGGTAGGTCATCACCATTGTCATAAGTCTAAACAATATCCGTGATAAAATACTTCTCCCCCAAGAACAGAGGCCTGACCATACCCTCCCCTCATTTGCCACCGCTGTGAAGATTAAGCTTTCCAAAAAGGGGGAAGTTAGCATAAGTTAAAAGATTTCTCCAAGGAAGAGGGTCTGAGGTTAAGCCTCCATATGGGGGGAGGATTCGAATAGTGAGGGATGCAGGGATTCCAGTCAAGATTCCTGCTCTGTGTCTCCTGCGTGGAGGAATACCACTGAGCCTGACAGATTATCCAGCAATGAGTGGGCGAGGAGGAGCCTCCTGGGTGTCCTCAGGAGCTCCCCATGTTACTCTGACAGAGAAGGAAGAAGTAGGTCTCTTCCTAGCAGGCCCCGGGGTGTACCTGGGACACATGAGCACTCCAGGCAAGATCCTGGAAGAGGAGCCAGTGTCAGAGACGGCTTTGATTGTGGTCCCAGGGCACTAAATGAAAATGCAAAGTACTTGTGAGAACTAGAAAATGGAACAGACAGCAGAGTGTATTTCCTAGAATCCACACAGTGTGTAGCAAAAACTCAGAAGCCTCCATTCTGGGGGCATTCTGTTTCTGGAGGCTCAGAAGCAGCGTCACTTACCAGCAGGGGTCCTGAGAGGCAGCTCCAAGTCACTAGAGGTCTATCAGGAGGGAGAGGGGTGAGTCTACTGCATAGCTCCGGAGGCAGAATTAGGCTCCGTGGGAAGAAATTATAGGGAGGCAGATTCCAATACAACCTTATCCTGAAGTTCCCTTGCCATTGAGATGTCCTTCAGCAGCATACAGGCTGAGAGGTGGTACATGCCCAGTCGCCACACATATCAAACAGTAGCTGCATGACCACTTATTGGAGAATTGGAGGATGCTGTAGGGTCGAGGGCCAACCTTTTTGGAACAGGGACTGTTTCTAAGAAAGAAATTTTTTCCACAGGGGAGTGGGCATTAGATTTTCATAAGGAGGGTGTAACCCAGATTCCTCACATATGCAGTTTATGGTAGGGTTCCTGCTCCTAGCAGGCCCCAGGTTTGAACCCACCAGCCCTGGTGTATGTGGCTTGATCTGACGATCTGACAGGAGGGGAGTTCAGACAGTGATGAAAATAATGGGAAACGGGTGTAAATACAGATGAAGCTTCACCTGCTCACCTGGGAGTGAACAAGCCATGGACTGGTACTGGTCTGCAGCTCTAGGGCACATTTTAGCAACAAGCACACATCTCAGGAGCCATTTCAAGTCTGAGATCTGTGAGTCTAAGTTCTTGACCAAGGTTTTGGATTTAAATCATGCTGCCCAACATCCAGACGTACCCAAGCCAACCATGGAAATATAAATGACAGTCCTCAGGGACACACCCTCTCTATTAGCCCACCAGGACAGTCAACCATCACTGACAGGAGGATGGAGAACCACATACCCTCCTGTTTATTAACAGTCAGGGTTAGTGAAAAGGACGCAGCTGTGCAAACGGGAGACCTAAGTTCTGCTCCTAAGCCCACCACCAACTAGCTTGGGAACCCTGAACAAATCTCTTCTCTGGCCCTTGCTTCCCTTACCCATCAGGTGAAGAAGATAGTTCATAATTCTCAGATTCTCCCCAGCACAAAGCAAGTCTCTTATTCTCGTTACTCTTTATTGAGATAATAGAAGCAATCAGATAAGAATGCCTCACCCTCACACCTGCCTGCCTCTACAGCCACATACCTTGCCTCCTCCTTTGTTAGGCTGGAAAAGTGTCTCCACTTCTCCCCCGAGTCATCTTCTCTACTTGTGCACATTCACTTTGGTCCTGAAATTATCCCCTAGATTTCGTGCGTCAACCACTGCCTCCTCCCCCACCAGACTGTTCCCATCAGCCGCTGCACATGCCAAAATACCCACAAATTACACTGGATGGACCTTATTTGGATCCTGACTTTAAGAAATATACTCCACTAAAAACAATCATGGAAAAATGAACTCTGAATAGGCTTGGGGCCCGTAGCTCAGTGGTTAGGGCACCAGCCACATACACCAGGGCTGGCGGGTTCAAACCCGGTCCCAGCCTGTTAAACAATGACAATAACAACAAAAATAACTGGACATTGTGGCAGGCACCTATATTCCCAGCTACTTTGGAGGCTAAGGCAAGAGAGTCACTTAAGCCCGAGAGTTTGAGGTTGCTGTGAGCTGTGACGCCACAGCACTCTACCGAGGACAACATAATGAGACTCTGTCTCAAAAAAAAAAAAAAAAAGAAAGAAATGAACTCTGAATAAATATTTGATCATATTAAGGAATTTCTAAAACTTATTAGTTGCAATAAATCTGTTGTAATTATGGATGGGGGTGGGGGTTTAGTGCTTTTCTTTACCGTACCCAGGAGAAAGGAGGAGTTATGAATGAAACAAGATTGTATGCTATTGATTAGGGGATGGGTACATGGAGTTCATCATACTATTTTCTCCACGTTAGTATATGTTTGAAAATTTCTGGAATAAAGGTTATAAATGATGAACAAATAAGGGACAAGGCTCTTAGCAGACAGCATACCACATCCTGGTGGGACCCTCCCAGGGCCAGACACCTTGGCAGGGAAGAGAGGTAGGTGAGCTCTACAGATAATGTACACAGCTATGATTTAACAATAAAAAAAAAAAAAGGACTTACTTCCCAAAAGTCAGTCCAACAGGCAGAGAAACAGGTGGTATGCCCTAGGTACTCACCCTATGGTGCTGGGATTGTAGGATCCCTGGATCCCAGAAGATCAGATCTTACGGAGAGACATGACTGAACCAGGAAGGCTTGATCAACCAGACTAACTCCCTGCTCACCTGACAGCCCATGATAACTCCTATTTATCCAGAGTTGTACTGTAAACCTCTCACATGCCATATCTCATTTCATCCTCACCACTTCTTTGAGAATGTTTTCATTCCCCTCCATTTTATTGATTAGGAAATGAGGGCTCAGACTAGAAAAGTGACTTGCCTTATGTCATTCAGCTGCTGAGCTGGGACTTAAACCTACGTCTCCTCTCAACAAAAAATGTATTCATCCTTTGTCTCCTTACTAACTGTAAACTCCTTGGGGGCAAAGACCATAGGTTTTTCATCTTTGAGTCTCAAGTACAAAAGTCATTCTGGGAACATGCTGAGAACTCAGTAAATGTCTGCTGAGCAAATGAATAGGTGTGAGCTGTGGCTCGTGCTACAGGCATGATGAGCAGGCCTTCTCTCTCCATCAGTGGCCAAGAGGGACCTTCCATGATATGGTGGCCTCTAGCTGACTTGGGCCAATCTGAGTACAATGGTTGGGAAAGGAGGGACACACATTCCTTGGGCGTGGTAGTTGTAGGTGTGTCCATAAGAAGACACTTAGTACATTTGTGACTTCCTCTCTTCATGAAAAATCATGGTTTTATTGGCATAGGACAAATAGGGCCATAATTTATTATTTCCATGTTGATTTCTTCAACTGTTGATAATTATAACTTTCCTAACTTTTATAAATTATAACCCCTCCCTTGTGGAAAAGTCAAATTGAGATGTTGGCAACCACACCCCTTCTCCATCTCTCCATAGGCCCACATGGAGGTCAAACATTGGCCAGGCTGGGATCCTGCTCCATGGAATGGTGTTAGAATTCTCAGGGCCCATCCATGAACTGGCAGAGAGAGGCTCAATGTGCCTCTGAATTCACGGAGAACTCCGAGTGCTACGGTCTGGCAAACAGCGAGATTTAGCACTCTCAGGCACACGCTGCACAGAATCGATTGGCTAACAGGAGGTGGGGAGGGCTGGGGAAAGCAAAGTTTAATTTCCTTCTGTGGCTCCTTGCCAGCTGGGTGTGACAGCAGCTGCTGATCTATTTCAAAGAGCCAGTTTTGTGCAAGGCTTGTAGTGTAAAAGCAGGGTTTTTGTCAAACCCTGGGAAGCTACAATGCTGAACTGAAAAAGCCTAGGGCTGGCGCAGTCCAGGTGGGCGTGTCCGCTGGCCTTGACCCTGGCAGGTCTAACTGGCAGCATCTCTTCACTAGCCCTGGTCTGAGGTTCTCCCACCTGGAGTGAGGTGCCCAAGTGTCTGCTGGGAGCAGCGTATCACCAAAGCTACCATGCATTTTGAGCAAGGCTGGAAATTTCCTAGGGATTTCAGAACAGACACCTCAGGAGGGCTCAGACCCAAATGAAGCACAGAGCAAGCTGAGCTTTTCATAAACAATGACATGCCTGTTGGCCTCTAACCCACTCCTGACTGCTCTGAGGGATCTGTCCAAGATGAAGGGTGGGCCAGACAGGATTTGGTTGGTTTGTTTGAGACAATCACCAAATAAGGTGGGCTGACATCTAAGCACATCAATCGAAGACATTCTTCCTCCACCCAGAGGAATTGAGGGGCATGCACCCCAGTGCTCCTTTAGCAGCACTGAGGAAGGAACTTGTGGTAAGGTGGAGTCAATAGAGGATCTCTCAAATGAGCTTCTAGCTCGGCCCCTTGGGAAAACTGTGCAGGTTCCTGCAGAGGGAAGGGCTGTGATTAACAGTGATGCAAAAAGAGATTTCCATCATTAGAGGCCTGGAGAGTCTACAATTTCCGGGGCAGAAGGTCTGTTGCTTTCAGCAGATTCTCCAAAGGGAATGTGTCCCATAATAGCTTAAAAATCACTGACATATAAGCAGGAATTGATTGGTTTTCCAAAAGGGCCAATGGTCAGGCAGACCTGCCCAAATAGGAAAAGAAACAAATTAGTAGTTTACAGATTTTCACTGCCTTTGTAATGCATCAAAACTACTAAACCTGATCTTCTTCCAAGAAGCTCTCAGGGTTTGTTTCCTCAGACTGTTTATTACAAAGACTGGTGACTTTGCATTTGCATTGCAAATAGCTCTTTTGTGTTGACTTTTCCTTTGGTCTTGAAGGGCCCATAATATTTTTCCACAGTTGGGCGGGGTTAATGGCTCCCATCCAAAACCCAGAAGTTATTCATATCCTCAAAATATAACAGATGCTCAATAACTATAATTTGAATGAATAAATGAATGAATTTGAAGATATGTTTCCAACTGCGCAATAGCAGTTGTCTCTAAACAATCATAAAATTTAAAAGCTTTGCCTTTATTAAGACTAAATGCGCTTATCGCCATTTACTCATTTATTCAACAAATGTTTACTCAATGCTACCTTTAATTCCCAATTGAAAACTCTGAGACCAGGGCGGTGCCTGTGGCTCAGTGGGTAGGGTACAGGCCCCATATACTGAGGCTAGCAGGTTTGGACCCAACCCCGGCCAAACTGCAACAAAAAATAGCCAGGTGTTGTGGCAGGCATCTGTAGTCCCAGCTACTGGGGAAGCTGAGGCAAGAGAATTACCTAAGCCCAGGAGTTGGAGGTTGCTGTGAGCTGTGACCCCACAGCACTCTACTAAGGGTGATAAAATGAGACTCTGTCTCAAAAAAAAAAAGAAAGAAAGAAAGAAAAAAAGAAAGAAAGAAAGGAAGGAAGGAAGGAAGGAAGGAAGGAAGGAATGAAGGAAGGAAGGAAGCTCTGAGACAACAGGAAGCTTGGAACTGTGTCATACTTGACTTTTCATCTCCAATATCTCCTGATACATAAGAAACACTTGATAAATATTTGTTGGGTGACAATAGGAATTCTGGATGGCTTTTTGTTTTTTTCAAGGAAGTGTCAAACATATGCAAGCTAGGAATTTGATTTATATACCAACATCTGAAGTAAGAGTGAAATATTAGCAAGAGGCAGCCTTCGATATTCATAGCACATAGAATTGAAAAGTTGTAGCAACTCATTCATATATTAATTTAACATAGACACCAAGGATGCAGAGCTGAGCCTGATCTGTGGGCTGAAGAGTCATCTTAACAAAGCCTTATGGACTGAGGGAAGAGGTGAGGGGAGCCTGGCCAAGTCCAGTAGGTCTCAACCTATTTCCCAAAGGGCTGATGTTTAACCAAGATTAAAGTCTGAGAAGGACTGAGAGCAGGTCAAGGTGCAGGGCTAGAGATGTCACAAGATACATCCCAGAAAACCTAAAATGAGACCTGAGGAATCCTCCATCCGCGGTTGTTCGGAGCCAAGTCTCAATTCTCATCCTTGGTCCACTGAAGGCCCAGGAGTAGTTTGAAAGGAAGAATGAACCATCTTTATCTGATTTCACCTGAGTCTGCCTTTTTCTTTCTCAAAAATAAGATCGAAGGGGCTTGACATGACTTTTGCTTTGAAGAGGCCTGAAGGTAAGAGGCAGTGATTCAGAGGAACCCAAAACAGCTCAGTGAGAGGAGAGGGTGTGTGGGGAGGCTGGAGGGAGGCCGGGTGGAAGCCTGCAGAGCCCTCTGGACATGGAAGGAAGTTGTTTCCAATTCTGAGAACAGGGAGATGAGGCAACCCAGCAAAGATGTGACGTCACACATGTTTGTCTCTTGAATATCTCTCTGGCTGCAGAGATCCCCATCAGGTAGCACACATGCAGCTCAGTGATGATGGTGACCCCGGCTGGGGTGGCAAATGTAAGGAGTGGATGAATTCAGGAAATATTTAGGAAATAGAATCCAAAGAACTTGATTGTGCTTAAAACATTTACTGAGCTCTTGTTATATGCCAGGTATGAACTTTTTTATTTAATTCTCCCAGCCCTCTTCAAAGATCATTTCTATTATTATCTCCATTTTTACAAAAGAAGAAACTGAGACAGAAAGCAGAGCAAATCCCCCAAACCCCAGCTCATAAACAGCAGAGCTGAGATTCTGGCCAGGCACTCAAGCTCTCGTCCGCCTATCCTTCCTTCTTAATCATTATGTCACACCATTTAGGTTTCTGTCTTGGGCCATGGAGAGAATGGCAGTGCCATTGACTGAAGTAGAAAACACAGGAGAATTCAGGGACTTGGATAAAAAGAAATTGTGAGTTTGGTTTTCAACATGCTTGTGGGACATCCAAATGAAAATGAGCAGTGAGCAGTCTGGAGCTCAGGAAATAGATGTGGTGGGGAGACATACAGACTTGAAAGTCATCAGCAAATAAGCAAGGATCACACTTCACAGGCTTCCTCTTTGGGAAAGATGCTGAGTTTGGGAACAGACTCAATACTTTCCAAGTGAAGAGGAAATGGGAAGATGTCAGTAGTAATGAGCCCAGCTGGGCCAGGGCACTGAGAGCTCCAGCAGCATCCCAGATCAGTCCCACCCATCTTGTCCCCAGATCATGCCCCATAGCCATGCAAAGGGTGTGATGTCAGGCCCCACGTGTTCCTCAACACCCATCTTCCAGGGCAGTCTTTGGCACCCATTACCTGCCTGTGCCACAAGAGCTGCTTTAACACTGATTAACTCCTCCTTTAAAAAGTCCTGTTTCCACGTTGCCTGCCAAAATGGTAACAGACAGATAATGTACTGTGTCATTAACACATCTCTGTCTATTTAAAAACCTCCAGAGAAGCAAGCAGATGAGCCTTGGAGTTAGCTCAGCAGTGGGAATTATTGCTTGGCTAATTATAAACAGTGTTCTCAGAATCCAGAAGACACATGAAAGGTAAGCCCCTGTCTTCCATCAAAATACCAACACAATAGTCAAGACACAGGAAGTTAAGAGAGGACGTGACTCTGGCACAGCTGTGACACCTGAGGTAGACCCTCATCCCTGGCAAAGTGTGTCAGTCACCCCCTCCGTGATCCTCATCCCTGGTATTTGTGCCTGTGTGTTCCCCGCTTTCTGTCAATCAGGGCTGGCTCTGTGTGGCCAATAGAATATGGCACAAGCGTGTGAATTTCAAGGATAGATCACAAGTGGCAGTGAAGATTCCACCTTGGTCTCTCGGGGCATTTTCTTTAGGGGAATGCAGATGCCATGTTATAGGGTCGCTCAAGCAGCCCTGTGGAGAGGCCCCTGGGGCCAGGAATTGAGGTGCCCCATCAGCTAACAGCCAGCACCAATTTGCCAGTCAGTAGAGTGAGACTTAAAGTTAAACATTCCAGCCTCAGTGGAGCCACAGCTGACATCAGACTACAACCTCATTAGAGACTTCCAAGCCAGAACCACCCAACTGAGCCACCCCAAATTCCTGAGATAACAAATTATTATTGTTGCATCAAGCCACTGTACTATGGTGTGATTTATTACATTGACTGATACAATCAATAAAAAGACTGGGTCTTGGGTAGGGAAGGAAATAATATTAACTGAGTCCCTACTATTCCCCAGGGACTCATTCATCAGGTCCATTTTACAGATGAGAAAACCAAGGCACCCCGTAGGTAAGATTGTAAAGCCTGCCTAGTCCCACAGTGAGGAAGTGCAGAACCAGAGTGTGGCCTGCCTCCCCTCAGAGCTCCAGCTGTTTCTACCACAGCACTCTGTCTCCCTGGAAATAAGTAGCCCACAACTCTGGTTGTACCTCTTTCAGAAAACAGTTTAGTGATTTGTAGAAAGCGTTCATTCTCACTCCTCATTTTCTGCCCTGAAAGTGAGGGAGTTAGAGTCTTTGGCCTTGATGCTTCCAGTTAGCTCCAATATTCTCTGACCCTGTAGCTCCATCTCACCGCCACCTACCACCTGCCTGCCTTCTGGGATGAGCTGTTCTCAATGATTGCCCTCTGGCTCTGTCTGTTCTTCACCTGTCATGAGGCCTTGGGTTCAATTATAGCAAGAGGGTCTTAGGTCAGCCTTAGGAACTTTCTGAGACTTCTGGCAGACTTCAGTTACTAGGAAAACCTATGCAACTTCTTCCTCTGAAGACTTCCAAAACAATATTACTAACTATATGTCATGGAGCTTTTAGGCTAGCTGAACAAATAAGAAAGAAATGAAGCTAAGTCTGAAAGAAACAGGGTAGTGAGCTGCTAGCGATTTCTTGCACACAGGAGAATTCATAGAAGAGTAAATGAATAATGGCCCTTCTTCCTTGTATCAAGTGGAAATGAGACATGTGACAGTGGGCAAGTTACTCGACCATTCTGAGCCTCAGTTTCCTTATCTGTAAGTAGTAATTAACTCAAAAGGATTGTAATAAATATAAAACACAGGCCAGGCATGATGGCTCATGCCTGTAATCCTAGCACTTTAGGAGGCTGAGGCAAGAAGGTCGCTTGACCCCAGGAGTTTGTGACAGCTTGAGCTGGGTATGGTGGCACACACCTGAAGTCCCAACTACTCTGGAGGCTGTGGCAGGAAGATCCCCTGAGCCCAGCAGTTTGAGGTTGCAGTGAGCTATGATGACACCACTGCACTCTAGCCTGGGCAACAGAGCAACACCCTGTTTCAAAAAAAGCACTACAATCATGCATATAAAATCTTTAGCAGAATATCTGGAGTATAGAACACGCTCAGTAAAAATAAGTCATGATTCTGTTAAAGAAGAATGACCATATTGATTCAACAGAGGTGAAGACACTTTACCAGGATCATCAACAATTAGAGTGTAGGTTCTTTTGGTTTCTCTGAACCCTTGAAAACCATTGGTATCTGTGGAAAAGGAGTGAACTTTGGAAGAAAGCCAGATGGCAGGCTCAATAACCCCTCCTGCCTCTCCAGCACCTTGACAGCACCTTCCTGCCAGGGCACTCCAGCTACCCCAGTTTTGCTATTTCTGCCCCTAAAATCTATCTGTGACCCCCCATCACCCAGTGCTCTTAAGTGCCAACCACTCACTTTGCCTTCTCCACGTAGACTGAGAAATCTATCAGCTTTAGCAGCCAGATTAGGAATCTGACTCTCATTGGTGCCATGTCAGCCAGGGACTCCAGTAAGTGACCAAAACCAGGAACTTCCTTTCAGAAAGGGGGCTTTCATCCTCACCAACTGCATAATATAGCAGCCACCTGCACACACCTCCCTGAGGAACTCCTCCCCCCGCCTACCTCCAGATCTGACCCTCTATACCCCCTACCCACCCACTCAGAAGACTGATCCTTGTGGTTTAGTCCACACAAGGAATTTTCCAAGAGCGTTAAATCTTTCATGGGTGTCTAGGAGGCAGACCCTTTAGTAGCACTAACTTCATTCTGATTCTTAGGATATCGTGGTTTCTTATCATTCATGCAGCTCAGGAAAGTGCGTGTGGAGAAAGAAAGGGGCCATGGCCTTGCTGTTACCAGGTCTGTGTGGTTCACAAAGAGATCTGTCAGGCTTCATCAGGGACTGTTGATGGGCTAACTCAGTTAAAGCCTCTCATTTCATTAGGGGTAGGAGACCATAATGATATCTCAGAGTCCATAAGTAAAGGATCATAATAGTTAAATAAGTGAGGAGGGCTCCAGAACATTCAATAATACAATTAGGTGAGGTTCAGGGAGAAAATATGATCATTGAATAAAAGGCAGCCGTTGTTTTTCATTAGTCCTCACTAACATGGCTGGTGAACATGATTTGTTTTCCATTCCTCTCATCTGACTCTGAAGAGTAGCCTATTTCTGTCAATATCCTGTCATCAAAAAATACCATGAACCTCATAAAGATGAACCCCCTAAAAAGAAAAACAAAAACAAATTAAAAAAAAAAAAAACAGCTTTAGTTTAACCATGAATCTCATACCAAATTTAGGGGTAAGGAAATCATCTTAGAGTTAACATAACAGGATACGGATTCAAGTTATAAGTCAATCCTGTCCAGTCTGGATTGCCCTTTACCATTTACAAAGCCTATTACCAGCATTACCTCACTTAATTTATCCTCACAGCAATACTTATCCACATTTTTCAGGTGTAGAAATGAGATGTTCAACATTAGTTGAATGAGATGTTGAACATCAGTTCAACATTTATTAAACATCTACTACCTGTTAGCCAATGTGTCAGGTAGGGGACTAGGGTGTCATGCAGGTGCCTTGAAACATCATAGATCCGGTAAATGTCAGGGCTGAAATTGGAAACTCATTCTTCCACCTCTTGATCTAGGTCTGACGGTGGCCTTGAAGTCTGGCCAACGAATCAGTCCCTCTGCCGAGGGGAAAGACATCATGTGTTTGTCCACAGCTAAGTATATATTTGTCAGCCTATGACTCAGATTCTATATTTTGAAAAGATCCTTCGTCAAATCATCTAAATGAAATCAGTTTTAAAAGAAAAGATTTAATCTTTTTCCTTCCTGTTGGTTATAAGAAGGATGGACAGATGCACAAGACTGCTCTGAAAGAAAAGGAAACAAGTCCCATCATGTGAGCTATAGGACTTGGCTGTGTTTCTGAATAACCACTGTAAAACTATCTGCTTTCCACTGTAAATGGTTTTTAGTGCCTGGACATCTTGTTCCAAGGACCAATCTTTCTCTATGAAGAATAATTCCATACAACAAAATTTATGCCTTGTCAATAATTAGAGAGAGCAAGAGCTATTTTTATGGTTTTGCCTCACAAGACTGCAGGTTCCTCAGGGCAGCAATTGAGTCTAGCACAGTTCCTGACAGAAATTTGGAATTCAATCTATGTTCATTAAACTGGGAAATGATCACTACCAAAACGTTTGTGTGTTTTAGGTATGTTTCAATTATAGAACACTCTTGAGAAATCAGATTTTCTACACGTGAGAAATTTTTCCAGATAGCTTAGAAATTCTCTGTTATGCATTAAAACTTTTCACACCAAACTTACCCTCAGGTTCTTAGATGGAAGGCCATCCCTTCCTCTCTGCCCCTACTCGTTTTATTTTTATCCTATTACAACACTGGATTACAATGACTGGTGTACACTGGAGATACCCCAACAGATTTAACTTCTTGACGACATACATGACTATTAAATGTCTGTCCCCCTAAACTGTGAGCCCTTGTATTTTTGTATCTACTTCTTCAACCTGTGACCTGGCACAGAGCATGTAAGGGCAGAGACTATGGAAGGAAAGACGGAGGGGAAGGAGGGAGGGAGGGAGAGAGATGAGCAGCAAAGGAAAGAAACAGTCATCTGGAGACGAAGGAGAGCAAAAGTCATCTGAAATTTTGAAGAGCCGAAAGGATAGGGAAGAATCACCAAGCTGATATCTAGGAGAAGGTTGGAACTATAGAGAAGTAACACAACAAACATCTTTCCCTTGAGCGGCGCCTGTGGCTCAAAGGGGTAGGGCACCAGTCCCATATGCTGGAAGTGACGGATTCACACCCAGCCCCGGCCAAAACCCACAAATAAATAAATAAATAAATAAATAAATAAATAAATAAATAAAATTAAAACAAACATCTTTCCCTTGGGAGATATTTGCTGATTTCTGAGTTTTTGAAAGCCTCTAGGCTATAGGGAGGCAATATTTGACGGGGAGAGCCTAACAAACTCCTTGTGTTTTGTGTGCAACCCCAAAGTGCTGTGAGAATGAGCCAGGGGTGTACCAGCCCTCGCAGTGACCAGTATAACTTCCAATCTTCTCCTGACTGCTCCAGACCCCAGGGGCCTCCAAGAAGCAAACAAATATTCCCACTGGAGGCCAAAAACAAGAATAAAGTCAGAATAAAGGCATTTTCAGACCATCAAAACCGAGAGAGTTTGTCACAAGCTAAGTGTGTTAAAGAAAACCTTAAAGTCAGTGTTTAAAGTAGAAGAAAAATTACTGCAGATGAAATGACAAAGATGTACAAGAAATGAAGAAGAATGAAAAGGGGAAATATGCGTGTAATATTGGCTGTATGAACCAATAATGATTAGGTCTTATGGCATTTAAAATGCACATAAACTTAAATGACAAAACAATGGCACATAATCAGAAAAGGATAAATGCAGTTTAAGTACCTGAGATGGTTGCATTTTCTGGGGAGACAGTGAAAATACCAATTAATGGTGAACCATGATGAGTCAAAGTTGTCATCTCTTAGGTAATCAACAAAAGAATGATACAAATGTGTAACTTCAAAGCCTTAGAGGAGAGAAATGAATGTTAAAGGTCAATCTAAAAGAAGGGAAGCGGGAAAAGGTACAGAGTAAGATGAGAAATGTAAACCAAGTGAATCAATGATTATATTAAATCTAAGTTGACTCAATGCTTCAATTAAAAGAAAAGATCATCCACTTGGATGTAAAAACAAAACCAAACCACATGCTTTTTATAGTAGATACGTGTACAACAAGGAAGCAGAGAAGTTAATGGTAAAATAACAGAAAAAATACAAAAGCCACCTGGGAAAAAAATCTTGTGAGCTCCATCATAAAGCTGAAGGCAAAAAACATTACTAGAGATTAAGAGGATACTTCATTATGATAAAAGGCCCAATTTACTGGAAAGACATAACACTGTAAAATTTTTATAATTTAGTCTCTTTATAATATTAGTACTTAATAATTTAGTCTCAAGATAAACGAAGCAAAATCTGACGAAGCAAAATCTGACTACTAAGAGAATAAACAAATCTATAAAGACAGTGGGAGATTTAAATATACCTTTCTCAGAAATTGGTAAAACAAGCAGGCAAAAATCAAGTCAGGATACAGAAAATTCAAATAACATGTATAAAAACAAACGGCTCCTAATTGACATATTTAGAACACTGCACCCAGCAACTGTAAATTACACATTCTTTTCAAGCACACTCAGAACACTTTTTTAAAAAAAATTAACCATATGCTTCCCTGTAAAGCAAATCTGAACAAATTTCAAAGAATAGAAATCAAACTGAGTATCTTTATCCATAACGCAATTAAGCCAGAAAGCAACAACAAAAAGATTATTAGAATCCCCATATGTTTAGAAAGTAAGAAACACTCCATCTAAATATCTAGTGAAGAAATCACTATGTAAATTAGAATATAGTTTCATTAGGAAAAAAATGCTACATATCAAAATGAACTTCTGGGATTTAGCTAAACCATTAAGCTATTAGAAATGAAGCTAGTGATCAATATATTCTCAGTCATACTGTACAACTGCAACTTTTGTCCTCAACAGGCCTGTGCTGCTCCAACCTCCTGAGCTAGACTCCTGCACTGCTGAGCAGACGTGGCTGCTCTGCTGGGCAGCGTCCACCATCTCTGGGACCCTATCTATTTCTCTTTCTTAGCCTTTCATTTAGATGTGGTAGATTCTCAAGCAACTTCCTGAGAAAAAGGAAGACAGATAAAATGAGAGAGAAAATTTTCCGGTCCTTACATACCTAAAAATAATTCTACTCACACACTCGACTGTTTGTCTATGTCTATTTTAACCTATAGAACTTTAGGTTAAAATTCTTTTTCCCTCAGAATTTCAAAGACATGTCTGCATGGATTACCAATATCCAAGGCCACTGCTTCTTGTTTCTTTGTGGACAGGCTGGTTTTTTTGTTTGTTTGTTTTGTTTTGTTTTATCTTTGAAAGTGTTGAGGAGTTTCATCCTTGAGCTTTGAATTCCACAAGGATCTCTCAAGGCCTGAGTCATTACGCGCTCATTGTATTGGGAAGGACATGGGATCTTTCAATATGGAAACTTTACTCTTTGGCTCAAAGAATTTACTTCTATTATTTCTTTGACAATTTTCTCTCCTCAATTTTATCTGTGTTGCTCTAATAGGATACCTCTTAGTCAGACGTCCAACTTCCTATATTGATCTGCCACGTAGTTCATTTAATTACCTTCAAGATAATCCTGAGTTTCCATTAACTGTTCATTTCCCTGTGTTGAGAGGGGAAATGCCTTCCTCAATGCCAGTGTTTAGTCCTGGGGAGCAAGGGAAAAGTTGACTATTCCACTTATATTTCCAGCTAATTCCTTTATTGACAGCCCTGCATACTGAGCAGCAACATGGGTTTTCCTCTCTGACTTCAGTGCCTCAGACACACACAGCTAACCACCATCCCCTTCATGCCTGTTGAACTGAATAGAACTGTCCAGTGTGTATTATACATGTGCAGTCACCCTAAGATATTTACCAAGGTCTTAAGGACGCCTGTAAGGAAAAGTCTGTAATAACTAGTCTCCAAACCAGTCAGGATAAAATTTCCAACAAAATCTAGTGAGTCAATGAGTATCATATAAGTGAACATTTTATTGATTCATTGATTTTTGTGACAGAGTCTCACTCTGTTGTCCCAGACTAAAGTGCTCTGGTGTCATAGTTCATAGCAACTTCAAACGCCTGGGCTTGACCAATCCTCTTGCCTCAGCCTCCCAAGTAGTTGGGACTACAGGTATCCACCACAATGCCTGGCTAGGTTTTCTCTTTTTAGTAGAGACAGGGTCTTGCTCTTCCTCAAGCTGGTCTTGAACTCCAGAACTCAAGCAATCCACCTGCCTCAGCCTCCTACAGTGCTGAGATTACAGGCAAGAGTTACCATGTTGGGCCATAAGTGAACATTTTAAATGTGGATGATCCTGAGAAATTTGGGGCTTAACCTACTCCTTTGTCAGATCTCTAGCACTTGAACACAGTGTGCTTTACATACAAGAAACCCCATTGCATTGCTTTTTTTGATGACAAGTATAGTTATTAACAGAAGAAATATCAGTTATCTTCGTCATGAGATTATCAGGCATTTTCCAAGTTGAAATCAAGAACAAGTTTTTCTCGCAGGGTGACAACTGCTGAGTATTGTCTCAAATGTTACCACTTTTATTTTATTTGAGTTGATAAACTCTTAAGATGCTGATCAATGCATTGGAGAGTTCTCCTTCTTATCAATGATTTAGAATCCAGCTAAGAGCTGATGAAAGAGTTTAATTTACAGAAAATTGATTTTTTTTGTTTGTTTTAGGTATTTATAGGGAAGCAGCCGTTTGATTCCAGAAAGAATGATAGCTCATTTTTCTCCCTTTGTCTGGGCTGGTTGGCAACCTGGAGGAAGCAGAGAACAGCCCAGATTGAAAGGTCAGATTGACAGTGTGTACTTAACTCTGAGACAAGAGAGAGTCTAAATCTTTGAACATCCTGAGTAACAAAAACCTAGTGAAAATAAAAATAAAGTCCTGTGGGTCAGAATCTGAATCTGCCACCTGCCATACTGCTCTGGTACAGATGCTCCATGACACAGTGATAAAGGAAGGGGTTTGGAGTTGCACAGACTTATCCAACCTGCTAATTTCCTACTATGTGATCTTGGGGAAGTTTCTTGACCTCTCTGAGCTTCACTTTCCTTGTATATAAGATTACTAAAAGAAATTAAATGAGAAAATGAATGTTAAAGACCACATCCAGTGAGGAGTCTGTGGTAGTTGCTCAGAAAATGAGTTTTAGGCAGAGGTGGAGCAAGATGGCGGCTGAGTAACAGCATCCCTGCAACAGGGCACGGTAACTCTGGGGAGATAAGACTTCAGTCATCACTGGCCGGTGGGATCTGCCTATAATCATCCCTTTGAGGATACAGGGAGTCAGCAAGGGACTTCTAGACCCCAAGAGGAGGACAAAAACAGTGGAAAACTGGCAAGTGGTTGCGTGTGTTCAATCAACCTAAGCCCACTGGCAGTCATAAGTACAAGCAGCAGTGAGACTGCAAATAGGAAAGGCTTTACCTGTGAACTGTTTCAGTGATTTTGGACTTGGCACTCAGTTGAACTGCCTTGGGGAGAGCTTGAGCAGGAGTGTGGAGAAATTTGAGCATTGTCTAGGGCCCCAGACTGAGCTGCTGAGCCAGACGGAGCTAATAGTGTTCAGCTGTGGGCCACAGGGAGCCATTGTGAGAAAATTGCCCCAGCAAGCTCCACCCTCAGGGTCGCAGAGCAAAGATCAAGCGAGAGCTAGTAACCTAGTGACTGAGCAGCCTAAAGGCAGGGACTGAGCTGCCTTACAGCCTTAACCCTCAAGGGCAGAGTAAGACCAGTTTTGGCACACTGGAGCCTCGAGCTGTTGCCCTGGGTAGAATGCCATGGCATCACAGCTCATAGCAACCTCAAACTCCTGGGCTTGGCACCGCCCAGACCTCCATGAGAGCTGTGCCGTGAACCCTAACCCGTGACCCGCACCCACTGGACCTCTGCATGCCCTGACCAGGAACTGCGGGAGCCGCGCAACCCTGTGTCCTCCCTCTTGTACCCTCCCTGCCTCCACACCAGCATCTGGCCAGGGACTCTGGTAGCCGCATGCCCTCCGGAGCCCTCCCTGCCTCTGTGCAGAGCCTTTCTTTTGGCCAGAGACTGCTGGAGCCTTGGGCTCTCTGTGCCAAAGTCCCTGGGCACCAGGTACTTCCAGAACTGTGTGCACCACCTCCCACCCTGTTGCTGGATCTGGGTGTGTCACACTCCGGAGCTTCTCCCACAACCAGAAATCCATGGCTGGGGCAGCCCCAGAGGAACTACACAGGGTCACTCCCTACAAACATCCAGCAATAATAGAGTGATCCTGTTGGGGTCTAATCTTGGAGAGATACCTCCCCAACTCTGAGGACAGTCAGAGGCAATGATGAAAAACAATCATGAGGTGAAATCAACAGAAAAACTCTGACCATATGAATAATCAGAGTAGATCATCTCAACCAAGGATCAATGTAGCAGAAACAGCACAAGATCCCATGCACAAACAAATAGCTGAGATGTCAGAAATTGAATTCAGAATCTGGATAGCAAATAAGATCAAATTAGAATTCCAAGCAGTAACCCAAAAGATACCTCAAGAATTCAACAACCTCAAAGACCAAATGACCAAAGATGAGACAAGAAGTTGCAGCCCTCAAAGATCTGAGAAACACAGTAGAATCCCTTAGTAACGGACTGGAGCAAGCAGAAAAAAGTATTTCTGACATTGAAGACAAAGTTTGCGAACACTTCCAAATTCTCAAAGAGGAAGAGAAATGGAAGGCAAAAACAGATCACTCTCTCAGAGAACTCTGGGATAATTTGAAGAAAACCAATATTCATCTTATAGGGATCCAGGAAAGTGAAGAAGTGGCTTCATAAGGCACAGAGTCTCTTCTCCATGAGATTATGAAGGAGAACTTTCCAGACATGCCAAGAGATTCTGAAATTCAGATAGCAGACAGTTAAGAACTTCAGCAAGACTCAACCCAAATAAGACATCCCCTAAACACATCTTAATCAATTTCACTAAAGTTAATATGAAGAAGAAAATTCTGAAAGCAGCCAGATGAAAAAAAACCATCACCTACAAGGGCCAGAATATCAGAATAACTGCAGATCTCTCTCCTGAAACCTTTCAAGCTAGAAGAGCATGGTCATCAACTTTTAATCTCCTAAAACAAAAGAACTTTCAACCCAGGATCCTGTACCCAGCTAAACTGAGTTTCATTTGTGATGGAGAAATTAAATACTTCAATGACATTCACATGTTGAAGAAATTTGCCATAACTAAACCAGCTCTCCAGGATATTCTCATCCATATCCTCCATAAAGACCAGCATAATTCTCCACCACAAAAGTAAACCCACCCAGAAAATTTTGAGCAAATTCCAACTTCCACAGTTACAAAAGGATTAAAAATGTCCACCGGACCCTCAAAAGGCTTATCAATATTCTCAATTAATGTGAATGGTTTAAATTGTCCTCTAAAGAGGCACAGGTTGGCTGCCTGGATACAAAAACTCAAGCCAGATATATGATGCATACAAGAATAGCATCTTATATTAAAAGACAAATATAGACTCAAGGTGAAGGGATGGTCATCTATATTCCAGGAAAATGGAAAACAGAAAAAACCAGACATTGCAATCCTATGCACAGATGCAATAGGCTTTAAACCAACTGAAATAATGAAGGATAAGGATGGACTTCATATTTGTTAAAGGTAATACTTAATATGATGAGATTTCAATTAATAATATTTATGCACCCAACCAGAACCCACCTCAATTTATAAGGGAAACTCTAACAGACATGAGCAACTCAATTTCCTCCACTTCCATAGTAGTTGGAGATTTCAATACCCCTTTAGCAGTGCTTGATATATCCCCCAAAAGGAAGCTAAGCAAAGAAATTTTAGATTTAAACTTAACCATTCAACATCTGGACTTAACAGACGTATACAGAACATTTCATCCTAACAAAACTGAATACACATTCTTCTCATCAGCCCACGAAACATACTCCAAAATTGACTACATCCTATGCCTCAAATCTAACCTCAGCAAATTTTTAAAAATAGAAATTATTCCTTGCATCTTCTCAGATCATCATGGAATAAAAGTTGAACTCAATAACAACAGGAACCTCCATACCCTCACAAAAACAGGGAAGCTAAACAACCTTATGTTGAAGGATAGATAGGTTATAGATGAGACTAAGAAGAAAATCACCAAATTTTTGGAACAAAACAATCAAGACACAAATTACCAGAACCTCTGGGATACTGCAAAAGCAGTCCTAAGAGGGAAATTTATAGCACTGCAAGCCTTCCTCAAGAAAACAGAAAGAG
>CAUYPK010108076.1:0-15232 GCA_963574355.1 Loris lydekkerianus | reverse complement strand
GGATGCAACTTCTTGTCTCAATGTGTCAAAATCTTTGGTCATTTGGTCTTTGAATCCATTGAATTCTTGAGATAACTTTTGGAATTCTAATTTGATCTTATTTGCTATCCAGATCCTGAATTCAATTTCTGACATCTCAGCCATTTGTTTGTGCATGGGGTCTTATGGTGTTTCTGCTCCATTGATCCTTGGGGGAGTTGATCTACTCTGATTGTTCATATTGCCAGAGTTTTTCTGTTGAGTTTTTTTGTTTTTTTGTTGATGAATGGGCTAGCGTGGTGGCTGGGAGGACAGAGGAGGGATGATGCAGGGTTGCTTGGCTCCCGCAGTTCCTGGTCAGGGAATGTGGAGGCCCGGTAGGTGCAGGTCACCTGTCGGAGGTGATCGTACAGGTCTTATGGAGGTCTGGGCGGTGCTAAACCCAGGAGTTTGAAGTTGCTGTGAGCTGTGACATCACGGCACTCTACCCAGGGCAACAGCCCGAGGCTCCAGTGTGCTAAAACCGCCTCACTCTTCCCCTAAGGATTAAGGCAGTTCAGTCCCTGCCTTTAGGCTGCTCAGTCATTAGGTTACTTTGTCAAGCCCGATCCTTGCTCTGGGACCCTGAGGGTGGAGCTTGTCAGGGCAGTTTTTTCAGAATGGCTTTCTCCGCCCAGCTCATTGGCTCATTCTGGGGCCCCAGACAATGCCCAACGTTCTCCACACTCCTGCTCAAGCTCTCCCCAAGGCAGCTCAACTGAGCGCCAAGTCCAAGAACACCAAAACAGTTCACAGGTAAGGCCTTTCCGGTTTGCAGTCTCGCTGATGCTTGCACTCACAGTTGCCGGTGTGATTAAGTTGATCCAACACACACAACCACTTGCCAGTTTTCAACTGTTTTTGTCCTCCTCTTGGGGTCCAGAAGTCCCTTGCTAGCTACCTGTATCCTCAAAAGAATGACCATAGGCAGATCTCACCAGCCAGAGATGCCTGGAGTCTTGTCTCCCCAGACTCGCTGTGCCCAGTTGCAGTGAAGCTGTTACTCGGCCGCCATTTTTAATCTCCTCTCCAAAAATCATTTTTAAAAGGAAATTTAGGTTAAAACCACAAGAGGCCTCAGGGTATAGTCCAAGTCAGTTGCCTTTGTGGAGCACAGTTTCACTTTCTCTGATGAGGCTTCATCCCTCTGTTCTCCAGTACATGTGATCATACAGCCGAGTCCCGTGCCTGGGTTACAGGAGGAAAACCCAGGCTGGAGTGTCACCCTGGGAATGGTAGGCGGATACACGTCAGTCTCTTTGGTCTATCTTCAGGATCTGGACCTTATTTGTAAATAGAAGAAGAGCTGGGGCCAGGTGGAGAGAGAGAGATTGACCTGAGTTCAGAGCCTGCTTTAATGTGAGAGATGAGGAGGGTGCACCTCTGAACCTGGACAGTGATTTAACTTGTGGTTCTGAGGTCTCCTGGGAAGCAGAGCCTTACAGCACATGCGCACCTCCAGGGAGCCTTTCTAGGAATGTTGCAGGTTGTGTGGCCTGCACCATAATTAAAGCTGTTCTCAAAGCTGTTCCAGGTCACCATTGAGAGTCTCTTTTTTTAGTTTTTAAAGTAATATTTATGAATGTAATGTAACTACATAGAAAATGCTCTTGAAATAAGGACAAAAACAGGACATAAAATTGTACTTTTAATGTGATTGTGTAAAGATTATGCCCTAAGGGTGGGGAACCTGTGGCTTTGGGGCCATATGTGGCCTTGTAGAGCTCTGAGTGTGGCCTTTTGACTAAACCTAAATTTTATAAGACGGATTAGATTCAGTCAAGGGGCCAGACTTGGGGATCACATATGGCCTTGAGGCCCCAGGTTCCCTATCCTAAAAGGATTAGGGTGTGAGAGATTGATGAGTGTGTTGTTTAAGAGCACATCCTTTATTCTGTAGTCAATGAAGAATCTTTGAAAGGATTTGAGATGATAAATGACATAATCAGATTTACATTTTAGAAAGGTGATGATGGAAGCAGTACGAAAAGTGATTAAAGTCCCTGCCTGAGTTTAGTGACAGTTAAGAGCAATTGCAGTGGATAAGCAAATGTGTATTCATACAGAAAATACTGCTCAACAGTAAAAATGAACTAACTGATGATATATGCAACACCATGAATCAATCTTATATACATTACGCTGAGCAAAAGAAGCCAGGCCAAAGAATGTATATACGTGTATTAAATGATTCCAGTTATATGATTCTCTGGAAGAGGCAAAATCAATCTGTGGTAACTAGAAATCAGATCAGCGCTTGTCTGAAGTGAGGTCAGGGTGCCAGTGCTGGAATTGATAACAGAGGGGCCCAAGGAGTTTTCTGAGATTATGTAACGTTCTATATCTTGATAGGAAGGTGGTCACATGGGTGTTTACATTTGTCAGAAGTCATCAAAGTATATATTTAAAATCTGTTTTGTTTTATGTAAATTACCTCTTATTGAAATTTATTTTTTTAAAAAGCTGTTGCAGGAAATCAAATTATCAGGGCTGAAATTAAGTAATGGCAGTGGTAATAAAAAATATTGGAGAGGAGCCAGACATGGTGGTATGTGTCTATAATCTCAGCCACGCAAGAGGTTGGGGCAGGAGCTCAAAACTTTTGAGACTAGCCTGGGTAACAGTGAGGCTCCCTCCTTAAAGAAAGAAAAAAATGCCTGGGCAAAGATTTTTATGAAGAAGACCCCTTGGCAATTGCAGCAACACCAAAAGTAAATAAATGGGACATGATCAAGCTAAAAAGCTTCTGCACAGCTAAGGGCATGACAACTAAAGCAAAAAGAAAACCTTTAGAATGGGAGAAGATATTTGAATGCAATACATCTAACAAAGGCTGATAACTAGACGCTACAGAGAACTCAAACTGATCAACAAGAAAAGAGCAAATAATCCCATTTATAAGCGGACAAGAGATATGAACAGAACACTTTCTAAAGAAGACAAATGAATGTCTAACAAACACATGAAAAAATGCTCATAATCCCTAGTCATGAGCTACATGCAAATGAAAACTGCCTTGAGATGTCACCTAACCCCCTAAGAAAAGTGCACATCACAAAGTCCCAAAGCCGCAGAAGCTGGATGTGGAGAAAAGGGAAAAGATTTTACACTACTGGTGGGACTGCAAACTAATACAGCCTCTTTGGAAAGAAGTATGGAGAATCCTCGAAGAACTAAAAGTAGACCTTCTATTCAATCCTATAGTCCCATTACTAGGCATCTACCCAGAAGAAAAAAATTCATTTTACCCTAAGGACATTTGCAGTAGATTGTTTATTGCAGCTCAGTTCACAATCACCAAGAGATGGAATCAACCCAAATGCCATCAACATATGAATGGATTAATAAACTGTGGTATATGTATACCATGGAATACTGTGCAGCCGTAAAAAGATGGAGTATTTACATCTTTTTTTTTTTCTTTTTTCTTTTTTGAGACAGTCTCACTCTGTCACCCTGAGTTGAGTGCTATGGTGTCACAGCCCACAGCAACCTCAAACTCCTGGGCTCAAGAGACCCTCTTGCCTCAGCCTCCCAAGTAGTTGGGACTACAGGTGCCCACCGCCACGCCAGGCTAGTTTTTTCTATTTTTAGTATAGACGGAGTCTTGTTCTTGCTCACGTTGGTCTTAAACTCCTGAGCTCAGGCAATCCACCTGCCTCCATCTCCCAAAGTGCTAGGATTACAGGCATGAGCCACCGCATATGGCTGAGACTATACAACTTTTGTATTAATCTAGATGGAATTGAAGAATATTCTCCTTAGTAAAGTATCACAAAAATGGAAAAGCCAAGTATCCAGTGTACTCAAGACTAATATAAAACCAATAGATAAGCACGTGCATGGCCTGTATGAGAGAAAAACAATTTAATTCAAGTGGGGAGGAGGTGGGAGGAGGAAAAGGAGAGAGGGAAGGAGGGAGGGAGGAGAATTGCTAAGGTCTCACCTAGAGGGTACAGTGTAAGGGTATACAGCACACCCCCTGAGTGAAGGGCTCAATTACAACTCGACGTTTACCTAACAAACGCAAACAACGAAACCTAGTCGTTTGTACCCTCAGATTAATCTGAAATACAAAGGAAAACAATAGAATTGTTAGAGGGGAGGGATATGAAAGATGTGATTTACGTGATGCTTCAATAGGATATAATTATTAATTGACTATCAGGGATTAGAAGGGACAAGTCAGGGCTACTTTTAGATATCTGGCTTGAGCTCCTGAGTTTACGTTGGTCTTATTCATTGAGGTGATGTATAGAAGAAGAGGAACAGATTTGTCAGAGGAGAGGGAAATGAGTTCTGTGTTCAGTATGTTGAATTTGAAATAATGATACTAGATGGAATATGTAAACAGCAGATGAATGTAGGAGTATAGAACTTAGGAGATAGATCTGGGGTAAAACATGCATTTGGGAAATAAAGCTTTTATGTGGTAGTTGGAGGTGGTGATAAACCCGTGTGAAGAGACTAGTACTGTGGATAGAATCTTGGGAGATACCTGCAAGGAATCATTTCACAGTTCATATGAATCATTCCATGACTAATCAAAATTATATGAGGACACTTTTAAAAAATTCATTAGCATACATGGTTATGAATTTTTAAAAAGCATCCTCATATAATTTTGAACTATTGAAATAGGGAAATTCTACAAAAATTACTTGGTAGTGATTATAAAATAATGGTGATAGTCAAACTATAATACAAGCCATCTTAAAATATTTTCCATAATGTAAAATGGAGACATTTGTATCTAAGTAAATAACATTTCAGAAGCATAAAGAAGATACAAGAGTCTCTCCTTGAATTGGAAACAGTTCCCAGCTCATCACATATTGGGGCTAGAAGGTATTTTAGATCATGTAGTACAAACTCAACATGTTTCAGATAAGGAAAATGAAATCGAGTGGTGTTTAGGACTTGTCCAGTTGGTTGATGGCAGAATTAGGACTAAAGCTCCCAGACCCAGTGTTCTTTACAATTATGTCAGTTGACTTTGTGTGTGTATTAATGATATATCAGTTTTTAAAAGCAGATATTCATAATATCTATGTGCTGTTTGGTTTTTTATTAAGAATCCTATATTTAGATAATCAGGGTAGTAGCATATTTCACTATAGATATATAGTAGATATAGATATATAGTAGATATATTTCACTATAAAAATTTTTAAATGAAAACATATTTTAGGTGTTCTAAAATGATCCCGATTTGTCATTTTTCTCCTCTATCTAGCTCATTTTGTGAATTGACAAACTGCATCTTAAATTTCTCTTGAATGTGAAACCTTAAATACTCTGTCACTGGTTTAGGGTTATAAATTACTCAGTGTAGGCCATGCTCGGTGGCTATATACTTGTAATCCCAGCATTCTGGGAGGCTGAGGTAGGTGGATTGTTTGAGCTCAGGAGTTCGACAAATAGTGTTGTGGTGGGCACCTGTAGTCCTAGCTACTTGAGAAGCTGAGGCAAGAGGGTTGCTTGAGCCCAAGGTTGCTGTGAGTTATGATGCTACGGCACTCTACTGATGGTGACAAAGTGAGACTCTGTCTCAAAAAAAAAAGTAAAAATAAATCACTCAGCCTTAGAAGTCCTTTTTTTTTTCTTGGGACATTGTCTCCTTATGATGTCCTTGGTAGAATGCCTTGCTGTCATAGGTCACAGCAGCCTCAAATTCTTGGGCTTAAGTGATCTTCCTGCCTCAGTTTTTCATTTTTAGTAGGAACAGGGGTCTCACTCTTGCTCAGGCTGGTCTTGAACTCATGAGCTCAAGTGATCCACCTGCCTCGGCCCCCCAGAGTGTTAGGATTACAGGTGTGAGCCACTGCGCCCGGCCTAGCCTTAGAAGTCCTTGAGTGAGCTTTCTTTATAATTTTCTGTGAATTTAAAAATTGACACTACATGTATTTATTACAATAACAATACGTATGTTTATGTGTGTACCTATGCTTCTTATTTAGTATATACCATATATATGCAGTTTTTTGTTATACATAGCTCGTGCCTTCTACAGTGAGGGAAAAATTACGTTTTGAAATTTTCAGGATACTTCTGGTTATTTCAGTGACATCAGAGATTTTAGATTATATATTGTTTGTCTCTATCTCCCTTCCCATTTCCTTCA
Source organism: Loris lydekkerianus (assembly GCA_963574355.1). NCBI lineage: Eukaryota > Metazoa > Chordata > Mammalia > Primates > Lorisidae > Loris > Loris lydekkerianus. The sequence goes on along the minus strand of CAUYPK010108076.1, from coordinate 9,090 downwards.
TGTTCTATATTTTTTTCTTGCAAACAAACATTCACAACATGGATTTAAATGAAATGGGACTTGTATCTACCAGATTATTTTTTCTGGAATTAATCTCTTACTCAAAAACTTGTTTTGGCTTCATATTGCCCTTAGAATAAATTGTGTGTTTTGACATTCAGTACTCTGCAGAGTCGGATCCTATATTTTTAGTCTCGTTTCCTATAGTCATCTCCCAGTATTTGCCTTGTAGCAAAACTATAAACATTTTTTGTTCTTTATATATTCTAATGATTTCCCCCTCAGTATTATGGTACCCCACTGCTATCTCTCAACCCCTCAACTGTCTGAATCCTAATAGTTCTCTTAAAGACCACTTTCTCCATAAATTCTTTCTTGATGATCCTCCTAGGCAGAATTAATCTCTTCTTATGAACTCCTTTAATACTTCATTTAAAAAAATTTAGTATTGCTGTGGTTTGAATGTTTATCTCCTGCAAAATTCATGTTAAAGAAATTTCTTAAAATTTCTTATTAGTAAGGATACATAATAGTTGTACATATTTATAAGGTATATGTGGTGTTTCAACATAGGCATATAATGTGTGATAATCAGCAGGCAATTGGGGTATTTATCATCTCAAGCATTTATCATTTCTTTGTTAGGAACATTTCAGTTGTACTTTTTTAGTTATTTTAAAGTAGACCATATAACTTATTGTTGACTATAGTCACTTTGTTGTGCCATCAAATATTTTTCATCCTAACTGTGTAATTACATTTTTGTACTTAATGACCATCCCCACGTTATTCCCCCCTATCCACTTCCCTTTTCATTCTCTGGTAACTGTCGATGTGTTCTCTTTCTCCATGAGATCAATTGTTTTAATATTTAGCTTCCACTTATGAGTGAGAACGTACAAGATTTGTCTTTTTGTGCTTGGCTTATTTCACTTAACATAATGCTCTGTAGTTCCATCCATGTTGTTGCAAATGAGAGGATTTTGTTCTTTTTTATGACTGAATAATATTCCACCATGTCTATATACCACAGTTTCTTTATCCATTCATTCATTCATGGACACTTAGGTTGATTCCAAATCTTGGAAATTGTGAATAGTGCTGCAATAAATGTGGGAGTGCAGATGTTTGTGACTTACTACTGATTTTCTTTCTCTGTCAGTACCAAATGCTAACCTGTTGTGCCACTGGAGCACTTGATTTTCTTTCTTTTGGATGTGTACCCAGCTATGGGATTGCTGGGTCATGTGGTAGTTCCATTTTTAGATTTTTGAGGAACTTCTCTACTATTCGCCATAGTGGTCACGCTAATTTGCATTCCCACCAACTGTGTAGGAGAACTCTGCTTTCTCCACATCCTCGCCAGCATTCATTATTGCCTGTCTTTTTGATAAAACCCATTTTAACTGGTGTGAGATGATTATCTTATTATAGTTTTGGTTTGCTTTTCTTAGAAGACTAATTATTCTGAGCATTTTTTAGTATTTACCAGCCATTTGTATATTTTCTTTTGAGAAATGTCTGTTCAGATCTTACGCCCATTTTAATCTGATTATTTGATTTTTACCTATTGAGTTGTTTGAGTTCCTTATATACCCTATCCCTTGTCAGACGGGTAGGATGCAAATATTTTCTCCCATCTCCCATTATGTGAGTTGTTTCTTTCCTTTGCTGTGCACAAGTTTATTAGATTGATGTGTTTCTATTTGTCTAATTTTGCTTTGATTGTCTATACTTTCGGGGTAATATTCAAGAAATCATTACCCAGACTGAAGTCTTGGAGCATTTCTCCAATGTTTTCTTTTAGTAGTTTCATAGTTTCAGGTCTTAGACTTAATTCTTTAATCCATTTTGATTTGATTTTTGTGTATGACCAGGGATAAGGGTTTGGTTTCATTCTTCTGCATTTGGATATGCAGTTTTCCCAGCACCATTTATTAAAGAGACTGTCATTTCTCCAATATAAGTTCTCAGCACATTTGTCAAAAGCAAGTTCATTATAGGTGTGTGGATTCATTTCTGGATTCTGGATTCTGTTCCATTGGTCTTTGTGTCTGTTTTTATGCCAGTACCGTCCTGTCTTGATTACTAAAGCTCTGTGGTATAATTTGAAGTCAGGTAATGTGATCCCTCTAGTTTTGTTCTTTTTACTCAGAATGATGCTTTGGCTATGGGTCTTTTGTGGTTCCATATAAATTTTAGGATTGTTTTTTCTATTTCTGTGAAGGATGTTATTAATATTTTGATGGAGATTGCGTTTAATCTGTGGGCAGATTAGACAGATGATGGGCATGTTAAACAATATTGATTCTTCTCATTCATGAGCTTGGACTATCTTTCCCTTTCTTGGGTGCCCTCTTCTATTTCTTTAATCAATATTTTATAGTTTTCATTGTAGAGGTCTTCACTTCTCTGATTAAGTTTATTAGTTTATTTCTAGGTTTTTAGTTTTATTCATAGCTATTGTAAGTGGGATTACTTTCTTGGTTTCTCTCTTACTCGTCCTCAAAGAAGGACAATTTGACTTCTTCCTTTCCAATTTGGATGCCATTTATTTCTTTCTCCTGTCTGATTGCGCTGGCTATGACTTCCAGGACTATATTGAATAACAGTGGTGAAAGTGGGTATCCTTGCCTTGTTCCAGATCTTAGAAGAAAGGCTTTCAGTATTTCTCCATTACTCTTGGAATATTCGTTGTGGGTCTGTCATATATGGTTATTGTTGTGTTGAGGTATGTTTCTTCTGTACTCAATTTTTTGGGAGTTTTTGTCATGAAGATGCTTTTTCAGCATCTATTGAAATGATCTTTTTTTTGTCATTTGTTATGTCGATATGATACATCACATTGATTTTCCACATTTAAATTTAATTGCCATTGTAACAGTATTAGTAAGCAGGACCTTCAAGAAATGATTAGGCCATGAGGGCTCTATCCTCATGGATGAGATTGGAGCTGTGACAAGGGGGAGAGCTGTGCCCCTTCTTGCTCTCTCCATGGCTTGTCTTTTCATTTTCTTAACTGTCTTTCAAAGAGAAGTTTAAATTTTGATGAGGTCAATATATCAGCGTCTCATGGTTTATACTTTTAGTTTTCCTAAGAAATCTTTATCTTACCCCAGGGTACAAGATTTACTTCCTTTTTTTTTCCTAAAAATTTCTAGTTGTAGCTATTACATATGGTTCTATGTATTCACTTAAAAAAAAAAAAAAAAGAACGCTCAGAGAGATAGGCTCTCTAGAACAAATGAGTTTATTTGGGAATAGCAAAAAATTACAATTCTGGATATGTGTGCCGTCATGGGTCATAGGCGTATCAGGGGATTAGGGAAACTTTTAAAATCAAAGAGAAAAAGTCAACGTCAGCTGTTTTGAAATAAGGTTTCATAGGCTCAATTGCCAGAGCTGGTATTTGTTCATTAGTAGAGACACTCTTTGCTAACTGTTGTTGCTTGAGTGGCTTATCTGGAATACCGTGATCTTAAGGAAGTTCCTGTGATAAGGCCTTTTGCCAGTTTATGTATAAGAATCTTTTGTGGTAAGTCCTGTTACAAATGTGTGTCAAGGGTTTTTCTTCATGGTCTCTTCTGACTGCGTTTCGTTTCGTTCAACTTTGACATTAGTGACTCCATTTTGGTACCAGCAGCTCTCATATGAGTTAATTTTTGTACATAAGTGAGATAAAACTTGAAGCTTTTTTTTTTTTTTTTTTGGCTTCCAGTACTATTTGTTTAAAAGACCTTTGAGGGAGTGGCAGAGACAGGGTCTCTCACTGTCACCCATAGTGGAGTGGAGTGGCATATCATAGTTCACAGCAACCTCCAACTCTTGGGCTCAGTCCTGCTTCAGCTTTCTCAGTAGTTAAGTTATGTTCAGGTGCCACCACCCTTGGCTAATTAAAATAGTTTTATTGTTGGCTCAGCACCTGTAACTCAACGGCTAGGGCGCCGGCCACATACACCAGAGCTGGAGGGTTCAGATCCAGTCCGGGCCTGCCAAACAACAATGACAACACCAACCAAAAAATAGCCAGTGTTGTGGTGGGCGCCTGTAGTCCCAGCTATTTGGGAGGCTGAGGCAAGAGAATCACTTAAGTCCAAGAGTTTGAGGTTGCTGTGAGCTGTGATGCTACCGCACTGTACTGAGGGCAACATAGTAGACTCTGTCTCAAAAAAAAAAAAAAAGTTTTTTTGTTGTTGTTTATTGTTTTGTAGGGAACCCCTGACCTCAAGTGGTCTTCCCACCTCAACCTCCCAAAGTGCTAGGGTTACAGGAATAAGCCCCACTGCACTTGGCCTAAAAGGCTGTCTTTACTCCATTGAATCACCTTGTTGAATTACCTTTACTCCATTGAATTACCTGTTTCTGGACTTTGTTCTGTTCCCTTGTCTATACATATATGTGGATCTTATATGCTGCTGAGGACTCAAAGTATACACATTTTGTATTTTATTTGGAAAATTCTCAATTATTATCTCTTTGAATATTAACTTCTCTTTCATTCCCTCCATTGTCTTCATTGGGGACTCTTTTGCTGCTGGATCCTGGGGTACATTCTTGAGGGCTGTTTTCCAATTTAGTAATTCTGTTTTCTGGAAAATTATTAATTCAAGATAAATATTAATTTGAATTAATACTTGGACATAATGAGGTTTATGCTGTTATGGATTTTCCCAACTTAGATTTAACTTTGGAACAAAGCAAGGGCGATTGTAATTAATGGAATGGAATATGGTCAATCCTGTAAGTTATTTTTACATTTGAATACTGCTTTTAGTTCTCTTTGAATCATTTGCAGTTCTATGCTTGTGGACAGTGTTTATCTCCCCTACTATGCCTGAAGCATTACAGATTTAATCTTTTTTTTTTTTTTTTTTTTTTTAATAAAGGGAGTCTTATTCTGTTTCCTAGGCTGGTGTGCAGTGGTGTGATCATACCTCACTGTAGCTTCAAACTTGTACGCTTAAGTGATCCTTCTGCCTTATCTGCCTGAGCCACCAGGCCTGGCTAGATTTAATATTTGCAAATAAAGAGGACATTTATGTGACATACTGGTGTAGTGATGGGTATGATGACACAGCTGAAGCTGCCTTAAACCTACCAGTGGGCTTCCCACTGCAAATAGAATAAACCCCAAACTTGTTTTGCCTCTGGGGGCCTATGTGATCTAGACCCTAAAGATCTCTTTTTTCTTACTACTCCTTTGTCTGTTTTAGCTGCATTTAATATCTTTGAATCCAACAAACTCATTTCTAAATCATGGCTTTTGTAGTTACTGTTCCATAACCTGAATACTATTCTTTAGGATCTTAATTGGCTGGTTTCTTTTCTTTATTTAGGTCTGTTCTCAAATGTTTCCTCCTGACAGTATTTTCTCTGACCTTCTTGGCTAATGAAGTCTTTTCAACTTCTCTCCTGTCTGTCTATGACATTACCTTGTTCTGTTTTCATTAGATGATTCTCCACTAATTCATTTACTGGAATTGTCTTTCTCCCCCATTAAAACATAAGCCCTATGAGAGCAAGATTTTTACCTGTCTGATTCAATTCTGTGTACGATCCCTAAAACAGTTTGGTGGCTCAGTGGGTATGGCGCCAGCCCCATATACCAAGGGTGGAGGGTTCAAACGCAGACCCGGCCAAACTGCAACAAAAAAATAGCCAGGTGTTGTGGCGGGCGCCTGTAGTCCCAGCTACTCTGGAGGCTGAGGCAGGAGGATCGGCTAAGCCCAGGAGTTGGCGGTTGCTGTGAGCTGTGTGATGCCATGGCAGTCTACCCAGTGCAACAAAGTAATACTCTGTCTCTTAAAAAAAAAAACAAAAAAAAACTGTGGGTTAAGAAAGTGATAAGTTGGTGTGACATCACTAGGAAGCATTCTTGTTTGGTAGAAAAGCACCAGGAAGAGAGTCCTGAGAGAACACTTCTGTTAGTAAAGTTCTTAGATTACTCCAGGCGCTGTGGTGATTACACCTAATTGATCACAACCAGCACCCTTTGTCCCTTCTTCATTCCCACTGCTTTACTTGACTAGCCTTTAAAAACAAAAGCGTATTAGCTCTGATTTCTTGTTTCCACTGGAAGTTGAAGATGTGGGATCATACTATTTAGGTTGGGCTGAGACTATTTCTGAGGCTCACTGTCTCTAGTCCCCAGAGAAGGAAAGAAAGATGCTCTGGGTCACTTAAGTAGGGTACTTGGGAAATTTCTGGTCTTTGAAAGATCTTTTTTTTAAATTATATCTTTTTGTCACCTTCTTTTATTCTAATGTCTTCTTTGGCTCAGTGCCTGTAGCTTAGCGTTTAGTGTGCCAGCTACATACACAGGAGCTGACAGGTTTGAATCCAGCCCAGGCCTGTCAAACAACAATGACAACCACCCTCCACCCCCCCACCCCCACAAATAGCTGGGTATTGTGGTGGGCGCCTGTAGTCCCAGCTACTTAGGAGGCTGAGCTTTGATGCCACGGCATTCTACCGAGGGTGACATAGTGAGACTTCCAACAATAACAAAAAAGACATAGTGAGACTTTGTCTCAAAAAAAAAAAAAGTCTTCTTTATTTTGTATTTTTAACCTGTGGGCACCTGGATTAACTCAGATGAACTCAGGGTTGATTTTAAGTTTCAGTCTTAGATGGATTTAAGAAAAGACAATATAAATTTATAAGGTACTATATAATTATTTGCACTATTTGTGTATTATTGTCTTTATCTTCTTTGAATTTTATTTGTATTTATAACTTTAGAATGTTGCTAATAAATTAATAGGCCTCAAATAAAATTGGATTTCAACTTTTCTTTTTTTTTTTTTTTTGAGGGAGTTTCTCTCTGTCACCCAGACTAGAGTGCAGTGTTGCAGTTATAGCTCACTGCAACCTCAAACTCCTGAATTCAAGTAATCCTTTGCTTTGGCCTTCTGACTAGCTGGGACTACAGGTGGTTGCTACACTTGGCTACTTCATAATTTTTTGTGGAGGTGGATCTTGTTATGTTTCCCAGGCTAGTCTGGGACTCCTAGCCTTGATTGACCCTCCTATCTCAGCCTCCCAGAGTAGTGGGATGAAAGGTATGAGCTGCTGAGCCTGGTCAAGCTTTACTTTTTTTTTTTTTTTTGCAGTTTTTGGCCGGGGCTGGGTTTGAACCTACCACTCCGGCATATGGGTCCCGTGTCCTACTCCTTTGAGCCATAGGTGCCGCCCAAGCTTTACTTTTTTAATGTGAAAGTTCATCTCAGTCTAAGAAGGTAGTTGTATACTCACTATTAAGTTTGGGGAAAAAAAAATTAGATAGACTATAAATCTCATGTCCATTCTCTACTTCCACAAGTATTTTGAAGAAAAACTATAGGTAAATTGGGAGGGAGGGATAAACAGATCTTAAAAAGTAGTGTTTCACATAAGAATCACTGTCTGTGTAGCTTTTCATTAGCTTGTATATTTACCCATCAACAACCATAAGGCCGGGTGGTGCCTGTGGCTCAAAGGAATAGGATGCCAGCCCCATATGCTGGAGGTGGCGGGTTCAAATCCAGCCCCAGCCAAAAACTGCAAAAAAACCCCAACCCAAAACCAAAAACAAAAACAACAAAAAACAAAAAACCATAAGCTTTTACTGCATAAAATGCCAAGTGTGGTAGAAATTGACATCCAATGATCCAGGTCTACCAACAAATAAAAGACTAAAGTAATTTTTAAAGAGTAGTGTTTCAAAGAATATACATAAATGATTGATAGAAAGTTTATTTAAAAAAGATGATAGGCTTGGCACCTGTAGCTCAGTGGCTAGGGTGCCAGCCACTAAATACACTGGAGCTAGTGGCTTCAAATCCAGCCCAGGGCTGCCAAATGACAACTATTACCAAAAAAACAGGCAGGCATTATAATTTTTGGTGTTTCTGGAGAAAGTTACTTTTTTAATCTCTAAAAGACGAAAGAGAAATATTTCCTAACCAGTGTTTCCAGGGAAAAGAGGAACTTCACTGGTATTTTCATTGTTATCAATAATTTTCTTTCATTTTTTTTCTACTTACAGAATGTTACCATATGCTTCATGTTTTTATTTTATTTTTTCAATTATGAATGTTTTGATAAAGGGTCACATAAAATTGCTTTGTAAACCTTTTTTTGGTTTTTTTTTTTTTTTTTTAAGAGACAGAGTCTCATTTTGTTGCCCTCTGTAGAGTGCTGTGGGGTCACAGCTCATAGCAACCTCTAGCTCTTGGGCTTAGTGATTCTCTCGCCTCAGCCTCTTTTTTTTTTTTTTTTAAGTTTTTAAACCTTTATTGTCAGAATAGTAGAAACCTTTTTGTTGTTGTTCAAACAAAATCACATAGCAGGGCACAGTGGTTCATGCCTATAATCCCAGCACTTTGGGAGGCCAAAGCAGGAGGATCACTTGAGGCCAGCAATTCAAGACCAGCGTGGGCAACAAGTGAGATTCCATCTCTAAAAAAAGAAAAACAAATGCTGAGCATGGTTATGCATGCCTTACGTTCCAGCTACTCGGGAGGCTGAAGCAGAAGAATTGCTTGAGCCATGGAGTTTGAGGCTACAGTGAGCTGTGATAAAGCTACTGCACTCCAGTCTGGGTGACAGCAAGATCTTGTCTCTAAAAAGAAAATAGTTCTCTTTGTAGAGATCTTTCACGTTCTTTGTTAGGTATACTCCCAAATATTTCATTTTCTTTGGCACTACTGTGAAAGGAATAGAGTCCTTGACTGTTTGTTCGGCTTGGTTGTTGTTGGTATATATAAAGACTACAGATTTATGGGTGTTGATTTTGTAGCCTGAGACATTGCTGTATTCCTTGATCACTTCCAAAAGTTTTGTAGTGGAATCCCTAGTGTTTTCCAGATATACGATCATATCGTTTGCAAAGAGTGAAAGTTTGATCTCTTCTGACCCTATGTGTATACCCTTGATCGCCTTTTCTTCCCTAATTGCAATGGCTAAAACTTCCATTACAATGTTAAAGAGCAATGGAGACAATGGGCAACCTTGCCTGGTTCCTGATCTAAGTGGAAATTATTTCAATTTAACACATTTAGTGATTGCCTTAGGATTTGTAATACACATTGCAACTAATTTAAGTCCATT
>CAUYPK010108075.1:0-21071 GCA_963574355.1 Loris lydekkerianus | reverse complement strand
CTACACAATGGGAAAGGATATTTGCATATTTTGAATCAGACAAAAGATTGATAACCAGGATCTATACAGAATTCAAATTAATCCATATGAAAAAAACATGTGATGCATCTTACAAAGGTATATGTGAAACTTAGTAAATGTGGAATATAAATGTCTTAGCACAATAACTAAGAAAATGCCAGAAAGACTATGTTAACCATTGTAATGAAAATGTGTCAAATGGGCTGTGAAACTAGTGTATGGTGTCCCATGATCACATTAATGTACACAGCTATAATTTAATTTAAAAAAAAGAAAAAAAAAAGCCAACAATCCCATATATCAATGGGCAAGAGACCTGAATAAAACCTTCTCTAAAGAAGACAGACAAATGGCTAACAAACATATGAAAAAATGTTCATCTTCCCTATACATTAGAGAAATGAAAATCAAAACCACCCTGAAATACCATCTAACCCCAATGAGAATGGCCCACATCACAAAATCTCAAAACTGCAGTTGCTGGCGTGGATGTGGAGAGAAGGGAACACTTTTACACTGCTGGTGGGACTGTAAACTAGTACAATCTTTCTGGAAGGAAGTATGGAGAAACCTAAAAGCATTCAAGCTAGACCTCCCATTTTATCCTACAATCCCATTACTGGGAATCTACCCAGAAGGAAAAAAATCCTTTTATCATAAGGACACTTGTCCTAGACTGTTTTTTGCAGCTCAATTTACAATCGCCAAAATGTGGAAGAAGCCTATATGCACACCAACCCAGGACTGAATTAACAAGCTGTGGTATATGTGTACCATGGAATACTATTCAGCTATTAAAAAAAAAAAAATGGAGACTTTACATTCTTTGTATTAACCTGGATGGAAGTGGAAGACATTATTCTTAGTAAAGCATCACAAGAATGGAGAAGCATGAATCCTATGTACTAAATTTTGATATGAGGACAATTAAGGTCATGGGTGGGGGCAGGAAAAGCAGAGAGAGGGAAGGAGGGAGGGGTGTGGGAACTTGGTGTGTGCCACACCTTCTGGGGCAAGACATGATTGCAAGAGGGAATTTACCTAACAAATGCAACTAGTGTAACCTGGCTTATTGTACCCTCAATGAATCCCCAACAATAAAAAAAAACCCAAAGGGTTGATTAACAGAGGTTTTTGGAAAGCAATTTCCCTATGGGAGAATTATTTCTCTAGTTGACCTCTAACCTGTAGAAAAATTTCAACTTTAGATCTGTGGTAAAAAAGAAAAATGAGGGGTAAGTTCTTTACCAAAGGTATTCTCCATTTGTGTATTTAGACATATTCTCATTTTATTACCCTCTGTAGGGTGTTGTGATATCATAGCTCACAGCAAACTTGAAGTGTTGTCATAAAGCGAAGCTATTCCCTCAGCTGAGACACAAGGCGCTTGCATAATATCAGGCTATTTTTTATTCTTCGGAGATCAGTAAATCACGTGCTTAGGCTGCTCTTCAATTCAGAAACTCAGAAAATCCAAATGACTGGGCCTTCCAAAATACAAGATGACAGGCATGAAACACCACCACTGGCCACCAACCACAGCTTGAAAAATATCCCAACTTCAAGGTCTAGAGTGCAGGTGTTCCAAACTAACTGAGCACCGTGGTTGGGCACGTGGACTCCCAGATTCTCAGGAGACTGAGACAATAGGATCTGTTGAGCCCGGGAGTTTGACATTATAATTAGCTCTAATGATGTTCGTGCACTCTACAAAGGAGAAAAAGTCAGTTTCTGTCTCAAGGGAAAATAAAATGACAATTTCGGTAGAATGGAACAATGTGTCTTCCATGTTAATTCATGGTAATTTGTGTGTGAACAGGCAGGTAGGGGTGACTGTCTCTCAAGTAGTCTCACCTCCTGGTTACTTCTTATGCTGTTAGCCTTTTGAGCACCTCAAGTTTTGGAAAACATCATCAAGTAGCTTCATTGAAATAAGTAGTACACACTTTGAAAGTGTACTATTCTTTGTTTCTTAGTATAGTCATACAATTGCACAGCTATCATCACAATATAATTTTCGACCTTTCTCTTCTCCACCCACACAAAGAATGTCAATACCTACTAGCAGTCACTTTCATCTTCCCCAACACTCCACCCTCCCTCCTTACCCCCTACTTCTAGCAGACAATTGTCCCTGTCTTGATATTTTCTTCTGACTTTAATCATTCTCTGTGTGGTCTTTAGTAATTGGCTTTGTCCCCTTATTATAATGATACTTTTTTTTTTTTTTTTTTGAGGAAGAGCCTCAAGCTGTTACCCAGGGCAGAGTGCCATGTCATTACACCTCACAGAAATATCTAACTCCTGGTCTTAAGTGATTCTCCTGCCTCCACATCCAAATTAGGTGGGACTAAAGGTGACCACCACTTTGCCCTGCTATTTTTTTGTTGCAGTTGTAACTGTTGTGTGGTGCACCCAGGCTAGATTTGAACCGACCAGTTCAGGTGTAGTTGGCTGGCACCTTAGCAGCTTGAGCCACAGGAGTGGAGTCATGATTTTAAGTTTCAACCCTATTATAATATAAATTTTCACTTCATTTGAGTGTTAAAAACATTCCATTGTGTGAATATGGTACTTTATATGTATACAATCATGTGTAAATCCCATTAGTAGTCCTGAAGATGCTCTCTTCTTGTCTAAAATTTCTAAAAATTTTATCAAAAAGATATATTGCCTCTGAAAAAACTTTTCTGTATCTCTTGAGGCAAAAGTGTGGTTTTTCTTATTGTTTCTATTAACATAATGTGTTCTATTAGTGGATTTACCATATTGAGGTAGACTGGCAATCCTGGTAATAAATCCCATCTGGGGTTTATGTATAAAACATTTTGTATGCTACTGGAGTTTTCCTGCATCTACACAGCATATCTCTTATAGATTGAATACTGTGTTTCCCCCTTTTTCCAAGACAAATACTTTGATACAATTAGTTCAAGAAAATGCAAACTGCTAATCTCAAGGAATCATCCTGCATTTATGCTTTGAGCAGCTGAGGGTACAGACCCGTGCATACACTGCTGGAGAAGTTTTTCACTAATTTCTGGGACAAGTGGGGTCTTACTATTTTCCTCTATCTATTCTGAAACCCCTTAGCTTCCAGTGATCTTTCTTCTGCGGCCTCTTAAATTGCTGGGATTAGAGGTTTAAGCTATTGTGCTCATAAGTGTTTATGTTTTAGTGAAATTTTTTTCTATTTTCCTCATACATAATAGCCCATTGACTAAAAAGATTACAACTCTAATTAGGCATAATTTACATATTCCACAATTCACCTGTTTAAAGTTTAGAGTTGAAGACTACACATTCAGGGATCACATGTATAGTTTTTTCTTATTGAAGTTTTCCTTAAAGTGTAGAGGAAGGTGATAGAGGATAGAAATTAATGATGGAAGGAATAGAATGGAAAGAAAAAGCAAATGAGAAAGAGTGAACTGGAGAAAGGAATGATAAAATGAAGTTGAGGAGAACGTAAGGAGTGAGGGAAACAGAGAAAGAGAAAATAACAAAATTTGGTGGCTCACAGCTATCATTCAAGCCCTCTAGAATACTGAGATGAGTGGAGTTCTTGAAAGAGATTTTTCTAAGAATGAACAGAGCAAGACTCAGATTCTGTCTCTACTGAAACATGAAAAATTATCTAGGCATTGCAGCAGGCATCTGTATTTATAGCCACATTGGAGTCTCAGACAGGAGGATTGCCTCAATCCTGGAGTTGGATCTTGCTATGATTTAGGCTGAGGCCAAGAAAGACTAGCCTGGGCCACATACAGAAAACATATCTGGAAAATACCCATCCACACACCCATGCACAGAAAAACTGACAAACAAACATTTTCATCATCTAAAAAGACCAGAAACACCTTGATGGATCAAACGAAGTAGATTTGTTTAAGACCTGTGAAGCCATGACCAAATGGAGGCTGTAGACATGCATAATGTTTGTAAACTTCCCTCAAATGGATGTTTTGGGGTAGGTGTCATACAGGTTCTTGAAATAGCATCCCGTGGGCATTGCCTGTGGCTCAGTCTGTAGGGCACCAGCCCAATATTATGAGGGTGGTGAACTTGAATCCGGCTGCCGGCCAAACAACATGAATAAATAGCCTGGTGTTGTGGAGGATGGTTGTAGTTACAGCTACTCAGGAGGCTGAGGGAAAATAATCAGCTATGCTCAGGAGTAGGATATTGCTGTGAGGTGTGATGCTTACAGCACTCTACGGAGGGTAATGATGTGAAAATCTGTCTCAAGGAAAAAAAAAAAAAAGAACATCCTACTTAAGTGCATCCATGCATTTTTGTTAGCTGTGATGTAGCTTGAGTCACACTGTTCTACAAAATCTTAACTGTTGTGACAGCCTAGTGCCAGGAATATCAACCATCAATAGAATCAATAACACAAAATTGGGAGAACACTTCTCTGACTGTGGATGGAGAGCTAAGAAGTGTCCTGGTTCAAACATTTGAGACACCAGCTGAAGTGAGCATAATAGGCCACTTAGTATTTCTGACTAGAAGTTTGGATCACAGGACATCACAGGATGAAGTCACTGTATGTTCACTGTGGATGACATCACAATGTGTGTTGCCTTGGTTTGCCATCTTTAAACTTGACCTTATTCCTGCTAAGCATGTGTAGTGGCTATTCGGGTTTTTAGTTTGGTTCAAACTGTTACAAAAGAGTGGGGTTCTTTTCTCCACACTCAATTCTGTCTTCCAAAAATTTGTATATCCAGCAAAGGGATTCAACAACCCTTCTTTTACTTTTTATGTCATGAATTTGTAAGCAATTGAAAGAGTATGGTTTATGCCTAGTGCTTCACTGTGATGTTACAGAACAAGAATGCAAGACTAAAGATCAGACAGTGATTTCAAAGACCTGAAATCACACACTTCTTTGTTCTACTTTTCATGAGATTTTATTTCTTTCTCTAGAAAAGGCTTGTTTTTGACCATAGGTATGTCATTGAAGGTACTCTCTCAAAATTTGGTGAGGCAATGTGTTCAGTAGTGTACTCCATACATGCAGATATTTATGATGATCATGGGAAATATCTGCCTATCTTTAAAGTTCCAACATTCCTGACCCCTGGGTCAGGTGTATCCAAACTTTGGGCTTCTTGGCCATATAGGAAGTAGAAGAATTATGTTGAGCCACACATTCAATACACAATCACTAATGAAACATGATAAGCAAAAAAGAAATCCATACACACACCGTATATACTCGAGTATAAGCCGAGTTTTTTCGGCACAAAATTTGTGCCGAAAAACCCGAACTCGGCACAAATTTCGTGCCGAAAAAACTCGGCTTATACTCGAGTATACAGGTAATTGTTGTGATATCTGCCACAATGCTTATGCAAAACAGTCCTGAATTAACCCATAAGTGTCACTGGGTCCTTAGGATTGGACTCTCCTCATAAATCCTAATAAGGTCGTTTCTTAGTTTGAGTTCAATGACTTGCCATATATGACTACAATATTTGGATCTTCTGGGAGGCCAAGGTGGGCTGATCCCCTGAGCTAACGTGTTGTGGACAAGCCTGAGCAACAGCAAGACACCTTCTGCCTTTTTCATTCACCCGCTTTCTACTGAAATGGACAAGGTAGTCAAGCTTTGTGGCCCTTTCCTTTAGTTCCACCTACTCCAGAAAATATGTCCCAGGTCTATCCATGTAATCATGAAAGTGGGAAAGTCTCCATCTTTTTTAAGGCTACATAATATTCTATGGTGTACGTACACAACAACTTATTAATCCATTCATGCATCATTGGGCACTTGGGCTTCTTCCATGACTTAGCAATTATGAATAGGGCTGTAATAAACATTCTGTTGCAAATGTCTTTGTTATATCATGATTTTTGTTCCTCTGGATATATAAGTAATAGAGGAATTGAAGGATTGAATGGCAGGTCTATTTTTAGATTCCTAAGTGATTTCCAAACACTTTTCCAGAAGGAGCACATTAGTTTGCAGTCCCACCCGCAGGGCAGATGTGATCCTTTTTCCACATCAATGCCATCATCTATGGTTTTAGGATTTGTGATGTAGAATCATGTTACTAAAGTTAGATGATATCTCAAAGTGGTTTTCATTTGCATTTCTCTGATGATTAAGGATGAAGAACATTTTTCCATGTGTCTGTAGGCCGTGCACCTATCTTCTTCTGAGAAGTTTCTCTTCAAGTGTCTTGCCCACATTGAGATGGGAATAAGTGTTATTTTCTTATTAATACTATTGAGTTCTCTGTGGATTCTGGTTATTAAACTTCTGTGGAAGACATAACCTGGAAATATCTTCTCCTATTCTGTGGCCTATCTGCTTGCTTTTACTGTGTTCTTGGCTGTGCAGAAGCTTTTTAGTTTGACCAAATCACAGCAATGTATTTTGGTGTTGCTTCAATTGACTGGGGTGTCCTTCTCATAAAATATTTGCCCAGGTCGATTTCTTCATGTGCATGCCCTGCTCTTTTTTTTTTTTTTTAGTATTTTTATAGTTTCATGTCTTAAGTTTAATCTTTTATTCAGTGAGAATTTATCTTAGTTAATAGTGAAAGTATGGGACAAGTTTCACTCTTCTACAGGTCTCCAGCATTTCACCCAGCACCATTTGTTACATATGGAGTCTTTTCCCCACTGAATGTTCTTAATTGGCTTATTGAATATCAAATGATGATAAGTAGCTGGGTTCATCTCTCGGTTCTTTATTCTTTTCCATACACCTACCTCTCTGTTTTTGTGCCAGTACCATGCTGTTTTGATCACTAACAATTTATAGTATAGTCTGAGGTCTGTTAGCATGATTCCTCCTGATTTGTTTTTATTTCTGAGTAATGTCTTGGGTACTCAAGTTTTTGTCTGAGTCCATATAAAAAAGTATTTTTTTTTTTTTTAGTTATTTAAAGTATGAAAGAGGTGCTTTCATAGGGATTGCATTAAAAGTGCATATTGCTTTGGGTAGTATGAACATTTTAATAATGTTGATTCTTCCCAGCCATCATCCTAGTATGTTTTTTAAATTGTTAACGTCTTCAGTTATTTCTTTTATTAGAGTTTCATAGTCCTCTTTATAGAGATCTTTTACGTTCTTTGTTAGGTAAACTCCAAAATATTTCCTCTTCTTTGGCACTACAGTGAAAGGAATAGAGTCCTTGACTGTTTTTTCAGCTTTACTATATAAAGGTGTATATAAAGAGTACAGATTTGTGAGTATTGATTGTGTAACCTGATTGTGTAACCTGCTGTATTCTTGATCACTTCTAGGAGTCTTTTAGATGAATCCCTAGGTTGTTTCTGATATATAATCATATCATCTGTGAAGAGTGAATATTTGTTCTCCTCTGAATGTATATATATATATATATATATATATATATATATATATATATTTGATTTCTTTTTCTTTCGTGATTGTGATGGCTAAGACTTACATTACAATGTTAAAAGCCATGAAGACAATGGGCAACCTCACGTTGTTCCTTATGTCAGTAGAAATGATTTTAATTTAACTCCATTCTATATGATACTGGCAATGGGTTTCCTGTGGATTGTCTCTATTGAATTAAGAAATGCCCATTTCATACCTATTTCTTTGCTTAGATTTATTTTATTTATTTATTTATTTATTTATTTATTTATTTATTTATTTATTTATTTATTTTTGCATAGACAGAGTCTCATTTTATCACCATTGGTAGAGTGCCTTGGCATCACAAAGCTCACAGCAACCTCCAACTCATGGGCTTAGGTGATTCTTTTGCCTCAGCCTCCCAAATAGCTGGAACTGTAGACACCTGACACAACACCTGGCTATTTTTGATGTTGTTGCAATTTGGCCACGGATATATTTCAACTCACCACCCTCTGTGTATGGGTCTGGCATCATACACATTGAGCCACAGGCTCTGCCCTTTGCTTAATTTCTTATTGTGGGATCCATCCAACACTGGCAATGGGGTGTTAAAATCTCCAACTAATATGGTGCTGAAGGAAATCTTGTTTCTCATGTCTGTTAGAGTCTGTCTTATAATTTGATGTGCATTCTAGTCAGGAGCATAAATGTTAATAGTTGAAATCTCATCATGGTGAGTGTTACTTTTAAAAATATGATGTGCCCATTCTTATTTTTCCTTACTATTATTGGTTAAAACTTATTCTACCTGTGAATATAATTGCAACACCTGCTTTTTTTTTTTTTTTTTTGATTCTCAAGCTCTCCTCCCGGGGAGTGCCACGGCATCTCAGTTCACAGCAACCTCCAAATCTCAGGCTTAAGCAATTCTCTTACCTCCACCTCCCAAATAGCTCAAACCTACAGGCACCCACCACAATGCCTGGCTACTTTTTGGTTGCAGTCATCATTGTTGTTTGATGAGCCCAGGCTGGCATCCATCCTGCCAGCTCAGCGTAGGTGGCTGGTGCCTTAAATACTTGAGCCATAGGCGCCAAGCCTGGCCTGAGTTTTAAGCCATTTACATTAACTGAGAATATTGACAAGTCTGGTAGTATCTTGGGTTTTGATTTTTTCAAATGTCCAGCAGGCATTTTAATCCTTTTAACACTGTAGAAGTTAGAATTTGATGAAAAATATCTGAGTGAGTTTACTTTGGTGGTAGACGATTGTGCTGGTCATTATGGAGGATAGGTCTGAGAATATCCTGGAGAGCTTGTTTAGTTATGGCAAAATTTTTCAACATGTGAATGTCATTAAAGTATTTAATTTCTCCATCATAAATGAAACTCAGTTTAGCTGGATACAGGATCCTGGGTTGAAAGTTATATTGTTCTAAGAGCTTAAAAGTCAATGATCACCCTCTCCTAGTTGAAAATTTTCAGCAGAAAAATCTCCAGTTATTCTAATATTCTTCCCTTTGGAAGTTATGCTTTTCTTACATCTGGCTGCTTGCAGAATTTCCTCCATCATATTAACTTAGGCAAGGTTAATTATAATGTGTCTGGGAGATGTTTATTTGGGTTGAGTTGTGCTGGGTTCTGTAACTGTCTGCAATCTGCATTTCTGAATTCCTTCACCTGTTTGGGAATTTCTCCTCGATTATTTCTTCTGTTATTAAGTCAAATGCACATAGATAATGAATACTTCATGCATATATGGGGTACGATGTGCTGATTTTTTTTTATATGTTCTGATGTGGTTAGATCAAGCCAATCAACATAGCTTTCACGTCTTTTACTTGATGATTGTACCAAAACATCTATGTTCTATACTTGAGATATTTGACTTGTACCCTTGTAATATGTTCCATAGGTGTGGTCCCACTTTGAAGTAGAGCTTCTGGGCCATTTGAAGCAACCTTGTTGGCTTCAGGACTTCCCATAAGACAAATACTAGTTTCCTTAGAATTGTCCCAGAGCTCTCTGAGTGAATGATTCGTTTTTGCTTTCACTTATCTTTCTTTTTTTGAGCCTTTTGGAGCATTCAAAAGCTTTATCTTCAATGTCAGAGATCTTTTCTTCTGCCTGCTCCATTCTGTTACTGAGGGAATATATTGTATTTCTAAGATCTCTGATGGCTGCATGTTCTTGCCTTCATGTGTCAAAATCTTTGTTGACTTTGTCTTTAAATTCATTGAATACTTGAGACAAATTTTGAAATGCTCCTTAAATTTCTAATTCAAACTTTACCTTCATTCTTTTAATTGTATTTGCCATCTGAATTCTGAATTTGATTTCTGACATCTCAGCCATTTGTTCATGAATGGGATCTACTGGTGTGTCCATCTTGTTTTTCCTTGAGGTAGTTGATCTACTCTGATGACTCATGTTGCCAGTTTTTCACTGATTCCACTCCATGAGTATTTTTCACCCTTTGGCTAGATGAGTGCAGAAGGTGAAATCAGGATGGGGACTCCTGGAGTGGTGATTAACCAGCCCTTTGACCAAGAGCTGGGACTGGTGACTGCAGCTTTTTCCCTACAGCTTTTTTCCTACAGCTTTGCAAAGGACCTGTACATTACTATGACATGAGACACTGGGGACCTGCTTGGTGTGGTGGGGATAAGTGGCACTGTCTTGTTTTCATCTGGTCTCTGTTCAATCCTTGTGAATCAGCAACTCTTGGTTGAATTCTCAGCTTTGGAGAAATAAAAGCAATTAAGACAGCCTGCCCCTCAAGGGCAAAAACTGGAAAAGAAAAATAAAACCTTTCCACAGCAACACAATGATGGTACAACCTTGGATAATCCTCAGTTTATTGGCCCAGGTCTAGAGTTCCAAATCAATTGTCACAGTCAGCACATAATCACAAGTTGTAGAGTTCAGAATATCGACAGCAAATAGATAGTAGGCATCTGCTAACAAGAGTATGAAATGTTTTGGTTCACTGTGGAGTCAAAGGGGCTCACCCAGCAAAATGAATTATTCCGGGAGTGTCGATGCCTTCTTCCTCACCTTGCACATCTGTCATATCAAGTCACTATTAAAGCCACAGGTCTGTAAGCCTGTTCCCTCCAATGAGCAGATGCTCCAGGGGTTTGTGACTGCCTGCATCACAGGGAGATCTATGACTCCTTGGCCAGGCCACCACACTCTGCCACCAGTTTTCAGGAAGAGCTGAAGCCTGAAAACCTTGGGTGCTTAATGAAAGCTGGGGAGTTTCACTCAGTTCCAGTTCTGCCCCAGCTTGACATTGCTGCCCCTTATGTTGTCACTTAATTGGCTTTTCTGTCCCAGCTATATTAGCATGAGGGCCAGGTGTTGTTTGAGTTCTCAGAAACTGGGTCTCAGCCCTGCCCTGTGCTGCTGCCACCGCACCAATTCTCATGGGGCTGGGATCTCATGCTCTGCTGTACACTGGGTTGGGGCAGGAGAAGATACAGCTCACAAACAGCTCTCAGTTTCTGCTCCTCCCTGGGCTGGTGTTGTTGTCATGACTGCTTTTGTCCCCATTAGGCTCCCCTTATAGCCAGTTACATGTTTGGCTCACAAAAGCAGCAATTCTGACTCAGCACTGCCCTGGGACCATGCCCCCTCTGTGCACACTGATTCTATTCTCCATTCCTGCTGCCCAGGCATTTACCACCTCAGGCATACTGTTTGCTCATGAGGCCTGCATATCCACCCCTGATCTGTTATGTCAGTGGCTGCCACCAGAGTGGATGCCCGGCTTCCTCTGGGTGCTAAAATAGGGGGGAAGTGTCTCTCCAAAATATCCCCAGGGGTATGAGTGCTATTGTTCCCACCACTGCCACTGCTTCACTGTGCCATGGGGAACCACTTCTGCCTCTCCTGTATGGCTCCCTTGCTCCACAGTCCCCACTCCATACCTGTACCTTTGAACCTAATACAGACCAAGCCCCATCCACACCTCAAAAAATGCCCAAGAGATTGAACTTCACGAGGGAAAGGCTTCCAAATTTTAGGATAATAGGGTATTGGTGGGAGTTCAGAATTGTGTTTATAGTCTATGTTCACTTTTATGTCTGGTGAGAGAATGCCATGACACTTCCATGTGTCCTCTCTGGGGAAGTATTTCTGGATTTTAGAGTTTCTAAATCATGGGGTAAAATAGAAAAAGATCTGAACTCTGCTTGCTTGTTTGTAGAAAGTATAATGGGAGCTGTTCTCAAAGGGGAGGGGACTACCAACCACTTGGGAGTGGATTTTGTACCTATTGTTTGTTTCCTAAGGGGTATCAGCTCACCTTAGCAGGAGAGATATGTGTTCTTTAGCCTTCTTTCTTGGCTAAGATCCAAATCATCAGCTTAGTTGCTAAACTTCTGTCCTTTAACTCTCCTGAATGAGAGCCTCTGTGGAAAGCTGGCTCCAAGCAGCTATTTTGCGTCCTTCCCTTGTTTTCCATTATCATAAGAATTTAAAGGTTCATTCCTATTGTTACATACATGTGCACCTCATTCCTTTTCATTGTTGAAAATATTCCATTGTGTGAATATAGCACATTACATGTATCTAATAATCTATAAATACCATTAGTAGTCTTGAAGACCTTTCCTTCTCATGTAAGATTTTTTTTTTTGACCGTATATTATATGATTTTATTACTATAAAATATCCAAATAGACAAAGCCATAGAGACCCAATTTGGTTAGTGGTTGGTTGCCTGGAGCTGAGGGGAGGGGCATTGGGGAGTGACTGCTAATGAGTACAGAACTTGTTTTACAGTAATGAAAATGTATTAAAATTAGATAGTAGTAATGTACTCATAATTCTAAAAACCATTAAATTTTACACTTTGAATGGGTTAATTTTATTGTTGCCAAGACAGAGGGCTTGGCAGAGATCCCTTTAAGTAGATTGTAAGGCATTTCTTCCTAGATTGTAAGGCATTTCTTCCTCTCTGGAGTCATGCCGTGTACTTGTGTTCAGTGTCTACTACCAGCTCTTTCCTTATCTCTGGGAATATAGTGGTTCGCTGGACACATGACTTGCTCCTTCCCTTGGAATTTGCACTCCATTTAACAATGGAGAAAAAATGGAAGACTATCAAATATCAGGTCATATAAGGTAATGGTTGGTCAATACTCTCTAGACATGTAGTGTACAAAGTCAGAATGACCACCAGCAGGTCAGTAGTTTGCTGTCAAAAAGGGCCACAAAAATATCCCTATTTATTTCTGACTGTTTGTGCTTGAGTCCACTACAACTGTTACTGATGCCATGGCAGGGGTAGGGGTGGGGACTTGGGGGAGGGAGGAATCCTGCCCTCACATTTGTTAAATGCAGCTGTAATTCAGGCTTTTCAACAAAAACCAATCAAGATTTCAAAGGAAGCTTTTGTTCTTCCACTTAACCCAGTGCTTCCATGACTTCCTCTTGTTGTTAGGGGACATTTTTTCCACACATCTAGAAGAAAATTCTTTTCTAGAGTGTATTCTCAGACTTCCACACTAAACTAGGAGAAGCTTCCAGAGAGGATGGGAAGGGTCTGGTGGTGAAAAAAATGGGTTTCATCAATCTGGATAGATAATTTGCAGCTTTCCTAAGTTCCTTCCTGTGCTGGGACTTGTTTCGATCCCTACCCGCGTTCAGGAAGATCTGACAATCTTCTGGATTTTCTTCCGATTATTAGTGGTTCTGGAGTTTGAGTCCTTCTTGCTTCTGTTTGTAGATGAGGTGCAGTATATTCAGGCTGAGAAAAACAGTAAGGGCCCAGTGGAGGCTGCCACACTTTTTCTCAAGTTCCTATTGGACTGGAGGAGGAAGGCTGGTTTCGTGCCTTTCTGGACACCCTAAACCAAGCAGGCTAGTTTATTCTTAATTATAAATCAGAGTATATTATCTTGCTGTTTCAGAATGCTGTAAAAGTAAAAAGCTGTTAATTTTGAGGTGCCCACTTACAGTTTGTTTCTCTTAGGCTGAGGCAATGACTATTTGTAGGCAGATTATAGAATTATCTACTTGAAATAGCCAAAGGAATCTACAGAGAGATTATTGTAACTAATGGAAGAGTTTAACAAGATTATTGGATATAAGATCAGTATGTTAAAATTAGTTGCATTTCTACCCACTCGAAGCAAAGAGAAAATGTAATTCAAAATGAAATACTATTTATAATAGTAATAAAAACATTTAGGAATAAGCCTAACAAAAGATGTGTGAATTTGAATGAAGGAAATAAATGAAATGTAATTGAAAGATACTAGAGAAGTCCTAAGTGGAGATAAATATTCATATACACAGAGAAGAAAATTTTCTATCATAAATATGTCAGTTCTCCTTATGTTGATCTATACATTAAATACAATTCTAATAAAAAACCCTACATGTCTTTTTAATGAGCTTGACAAATTGATCCTAAAATGTACAATATGGGGGCATGGGGCTTCTAGCCTGTACTCCCAGCATTTTTGGAGGCCAAGGTGGGAGGATGACTTGAGGCCAGGAGTTTGAGACCAGCCTGGGTAACATAGCAAGACCCTGTCCCCAGAAAAAATAAAAAATCAACTGAGTGTTGCATGTCTATATATCAACAACAAATACTTTGAAAGGGAAATTAAGACAATTCTACCCATAAGAGGATCAAAAAGATTACAATATTTAGGCATAAATAAAAGATATTATCAACAAGATATGTTGCCTCTGTCAAAACCATTTTCTGTGTCTGATGAGGTCACCATGTTGTTTTACTTATTGATTCTATTAATGTAATGTGTTGTATTAGTTGATTTACCTATATTGAGAAAGACTAACAATCCTGGTAATAAATTCCATTAGAGATACATGTATAAAATATTTTGTATGCTATCAGACTTTTCCTTCACCTGTACAGTATATCTCTTATAAATTTGACGCAGTGTTTCCTACTTTGCCTCAGAAATATACAATGGTGGGCAGAGCCTGTGGCTCAGTGGGTAGTCACCTGGCTCCATATACCAAGGAGTATATGTGTGTTCAAATATGTGTGTTCAAGGAGTGTGTTCAAATATGTGTGTTCAAGGAGTATATGTGTGTTCAAATATGTGTGTTCAAGGAGTATATGTGTGTTCAAGGAGTGTGTTCAAATCCAGCCCCAGCCAATGTGAAACAAAAATATAACCATGTGTTGTGGTAGGCACCTGTATTGACAGCCACTTAAGAGTCTGAGGCCAGAGAATCGCATATACCCAGAATTTGTAGTTTTCTGTGAGCTGTGTGATGCTAGAGCATTCAACAAAATGTGATAAAGTGAGACTCTGTCTCTACAAAAAAAAAAAAAAAAATACATTTGTACCATCATAACTCAAGGCAATGCAAACTGCTGACCTGAAGTGATCTTCCAGAGTTTATGCTTCTCAGTAGCAAAGCGTACAGGCCCATGACAACACTACTGGGGAAATCTGCGCTCATTTCTTGAACAAGTAGGGTCTTAGTATGTTACTCAGTCTGGGCTGAAACCCCTTTTCTTACAGTGATCTTTCTGCCTCAGCCTCTGAAATTGCTTGGTTAATAGGTGTGAGCTATGGAGCTCATTCATGCTTATGTTTTGGTGAAGGTTTTTCTCTATTTTCCTCATAGATTACAGCCCAAAGGTAAAAAATAACCATTCTATACAGATATAAATCACACACCACACAATTCACCCATTTGAAGGACAGAGTTCTGGAGTACACATGCAGGAATCACTTGTATAGTTTCTTTGTTTGTTACTACAGAAGTCTCTCTTGAGTTGTAGAAGAGAGAGATAGAAGAATGAAAGTGATGAAGGCAAGAAAAGAATGGAAAGAGTAAGAAAACGAGAGAGAAACTTGGAGTCAGGAAAGATAAAATGAGGGAGAGGTGAATGGAGGGAGGGAAGTAAACAAAGAAAGAGAAAATGACCATACTTGGTTGCTCATATCTACAATTCTAGCCCTCTGGCAGTCTGAGATGAGTGAAGTTCTTGAACAAGGGGGTGCTCAGAATGAACTGAGGAAGAGTCAGACCCTGTCTCTACTAAAAAGTAAAAAATTATCTTGACATTGCGACATGCATCTGCACTCCTAGCCACATGGGAGTCTCAGGCAGCCGAATTGCCTGAATCCTGGAGTTTGAGGTTGTTATGATCTAGGCTGAGGCCACGACAGACTAGTCTTGGCAACATGTGGAAACCATGTCTCAAAAATATCCATACACACATCCATGCACAACAAACTAATAAACTAACCACCAAATGTTTTCATTATCTAAAAAGATAAGAATTACCTTGATGGTTTAAGAAAATTAGCCATGTTTAAGACCTGTGAAAGGATGACAAAATTGAACATGGAGCCAGGCATAGGAAATTTGTAAGCTTTCCCCAAATGGATGTTTTACGGTAGTAGAAAATAAAGATCCTTGAAATAGCATCCCATGGCAGGTGCCTGTGGCTCAAAGAGTAGGGTTCAAGCCCCATATAATGAGGATGTTTAGAGCAAACCTGGCCCTGGCCAAACTGCAACAAAAAAAGCCAGGAATTGTGATGGGCACCAGTATTCCCAGCCACTTTGGAGTTGGAGAAAGGAGAATCACTTGAGAGCAGGAGTATTAGGTTGATGTGAGCTGTTATGTCACGACACTCTACCCAGGGTGACAGCTTGAGGCTCTGTCAAAAAAATAAATAAATAAATAAAAATAAAAATAAAAATGAAAATAAAAATAAAATAAAATAAAATAAAATAAAATAAAATAAAAATAGTGTCCTACTTAAGTGACTCCATGCAGTTTTGTAAACTGTGATGCAGCTTGATTCACAATGATGTCCAAAATCTCAACTACTTCAAATATTTTCTCAGTCAAGAATCTCAACCGTCAATAGAATCAATAAGGCAAAAATGGGTGATCACTTGTCTGCCTGTGGATGGAGGGCTAAGAAGTGTCCTGGTTCAAACACTCGAATGGCATCAGCGGAGTAAGCACAAAAGTCCACTTAGTATCTTTGACCAGAAGCCTGGATATCAGGACAAGAAAAGATGAAATCACTACATGTTCACTGTGGATGAAATCACAATGGGTGTTGCCCTGGGTTACCAATTTCAAGCTTCAACTTATTGCTGCTATATATGTGTAATGGCTTAGAGAGTGTATATATAGCATAGTGTATATATAGTATATATAGTGCATGTTTGTGGGTCCAAACTATTATAAAAGTGTGGAGTTTCTTTCTCTGCACTCAATGCTTGCTTCATTAGGTTTATCGGTGTCTGTGGTCAAGGGATTCAACAACCACTCATTTCGTTTTCAATTCATGGATTTTTAACAAAATGTAAGTGTTTAGTTCACAACTAGTGCTGGCCTGTGATGTTACAGAGCATGAACCAGAGCCCAGAGATCAGACCGTGATTTCTCAGACCTGACTGGTACATCACAAAATTCTCAGTTCTATTTTTCATGATGTTTTACTTCTTTGTCTACAATAGGCTTGTTTGCAAAGGTAGGTTTCACACTGAAGGTGCTCTTTAAACAAATGGTTAGGCAATGTGTCCAGTAGAGTACTCCATAGCTGAAGTTATGTATGATGATCATAGGAAGTATCAGCCTATATGGAAACTTCCAATATTCCTGACATCTGTGCCAGGTTTATCCAAACTTTTAGCTTCTTGGCCATGTATTAAGTAGAAGAGTTATTTTGGGCCACACATTCAATACAAAAAAATTAATAAAATCTGATGAGAAAAAAAGAGATGTCTGCAAAATGATTGTGATATCTGCCACCACAGATATGCCAAACAGTTCTGACTAATTTTCCAGGGCCTGAGGATTGCAAACCCCTCATAGACCCGGACAAGGTCATTTCTTAAGT
Organism: Loris lydekkerianus; assembly: GCA_963574355.1. Lineage (NCBI taxonomy): Eukaryota > Metazoa > Chordata > Mammalia > Primates > Lorisidae > Loris > Loris lydekkerianus. The sequence continues at coordinate 3,838 of CAUYPK010108075.1, read as the reverse complement.
AAAGCTCAATGATTATTGATTGTATTAAGGTAGTGTGTTCTATTAGTTGATTTTCCTATATTGAGCTAGACTGGAAATCCTGGTAATTAACCCCATTTTGGATAAATGTATAAAATATATTGTATGCTACCTGACTTTTCCTGCACATATGCAGAATAAATATTATAGATTTCATACTACATTCCCCCCTTTGCCCCAGAAAACTACAAGCTCCTAAACTCTAGGTATCTTCCTGATGTTATCCTTCTCAGTAGCTGAAAGTACACGCCCATGCCACCACTACTGGGGAAGTTTTCACTTCTGTTTAGGACATTTGGGGTATTACTAAGTTGCTCATTCTCATCTGAAACCTCTTAGCTTCTAGGAATCCTGAATCAGCCTATGAAAGTGCTGTGATTATAAGTGTCAGCTATGGCGCTCATTCACACTTATGTTTTTGTCAAGGTTTTTATTCTCTATTTACCACATAGACAAGAGCCTGTATATTAAAATATAACAACTGTCTTATGATATAATTCACACACTCCACAATTCACCCATTTCAAGTTTAGAGTTCAAGACTAGACCTTCAGTGGTCACGTGTATAGATTATTTATTTCTTACTGGAGAAGTTTTCCTTAAGATGTAGAGGGAGAGATAGAGAAAAGAAAGGAATGAACGAAAGCAAAGAATGGAGGGAGCAAGCCAATGAGAGAGACAGAACTGGAGAGAACAAGGATAAAGTGAGGGAGGATGAAGGGAAGGGCAAGGAAAGGAAACAAAGAAAGAGAAAATTACCAAACTTGGTGGCTCACACCTGTAATCCTAGCCCTCTGACAGGCTGAGATGAGTTCTTGAACAAGGGGGTGCTGAGTATGGAGAGAGTAAATTTCATACCCTAAGTCTAAGAAAAAGTGAAAAATTATATAAGTATTGTGACAGACACCAGTATTCATAGGCACATGGAAGTTCATGCAGAAGGTTTACCAGAATCCTGGACTTTGAGGTTGCTATCATCTAGGGCTGGGTCCATGAAAGACTAGCCTGGACCACATAGAGAAATCATATTCAAAAATATCAATACACACGTGCATGCACAGACAAATTGACGAACCAACCAAAAAATTTTCATCATCTAAAAGTCCATAATTACCTTGACTGTTAAGCAAAGTAGACATGCTTAAGTCCTGTGAAGCTATGACCAAATGGAGGCTGTATCTAGGCATAGTATATTTGTAAGCTACACTCAAATGGATGTTTGGGGGGTTTTGTCAAAGAAGTTCTTGAAATAGTGACCTAAAGGCAATACCTGTGGCTAAGGGGTTAGGGTGCCTGGGCCATAAAAGTAGGGTGGTGAGTTTTATCCTGGCCCCATAAAAACTGCAAAGAATATATCCTGGTGTTGCAGTAGGGACCTATAGCTCCAGGTACTCAGGAGGTTGAGGCAAATGAATTGCCTGAGCTGGAGAGTTGGAGAGTGCTATGAGCTTTGATGCTCGGCACACTAATGAGTGAGACAAAGTATTAATATTACTTCTTCAGCTAAATTTCAACAAATCCTTAAAAACCTCCCAACTACAGTTTCACATTCAACACTGAAGGGGCTTTTCTCTCCTGGATATCTAGTCATGATCAAAATTCTTCCCTCCAATTCACTTTCCCTAACCCCAACTTTGGAAGGTTCCTTTTCTGTTATCTTGTCTTCTTCTACAGCTATTAAAGTTATGGGAATAGATTCTTGGATACATAATTCATGAGTAAAATCCTGGAACCCACCACCTCCTACAGAAGCAGACCATGAAGAGAATCAACCACAGTCCACCTACACTTGTGAGCCTAAAGAAAATTTAAAGTTATTGTTTAGGGGACAGAAAGAAAAGTGTTAATATAGTTTTATTTTAAAATCACTGACTGGGGAGAGAGGGAGGGGAGGGAGGAGGAGGATGGGCAGAGGGAGGGTGATTGGTGGGACCACACCTACAGTGCATCTTACAAGGGTACATATGAAACTTACTAAATGTAGAACATAAATGTCTTAACACAATAACTAAGAAAATGCCAGGAAGGCTATGTTAACCAGTGTGATGAAAATATGTCAAATGGTATATAAAACTAATGTATGGTGCCCCATGATCACATTAATGTACACAGCTATGATTTAATAAAAATAAAAAAATAAAAATGTAAAAAGAAAAAAACAATACCATCCTTCTTAAAAGACTACAAGCAGTTTTGTCAGCAATGATGCATCTTGAGTCACACTGCTGTACAAAATCTCAACTGTTGTGTCAGCCTAGTGCCAGGAATCTCAACCATCAATAGAATCAATATGGCACAAATGGGAGATCACTTCTCTTTTTGTGGATGGATGGCTAAGAAGAATACTGGTTCAAACAATTGAGCGACACCAGCTAAAGTGAGCAGAAAAGGCCACTTAGTAGTTTTGACCAGATGACTGGATCCCAGGACATTACAGGATAAAGTCAATACATGATCACTGTGGATGACATCACAATGGCTGTTGCCCTGTGTTACCATGTTTATGCTTAACCTTATTCATGCCTGCATGTATAGTGGCTGTTCGGGTTTGTCATTGGGTTCAAACTCTTACAAAAGAGTTAGGTTCTGTCCTCCACACTCAATTCCTGCTTCCTAAAGTTTGTTTGTATCTGTGGCCAAGGGGTTGCAACAACCCTTTTTTTTTCCTTTTCAAGTCATGAATTTTAAGCAATTGGAAGAGTGTGGTTTGTACTTAGTGCTGCCCTGGGATGTTATCGACCAAGAACCTGAGCCCAAATATTGGACAGTAATTTCACAGACATGACAGGCATGTAACACAATTCTCACTTGTATTTTTCATGATGTTTTAGTTCTTTCTATAGAACAGGCTTATTTGGTATGATAGGGGAGTCACTGAAGTTCCTCTCTCAAAATCTGGATAGGCAGTGTGTCCAGTAGTGTACTCCATACCTGCAATTATTTATGAGGATCATGGGAAATATAAGCCTATCTGGAAAGTTCTAAAATTCCTGATGTCTGTGCCAGGTGTGTCCAAACTTTTGGCTTCTTGGCCACATAGGAAGTAGAAGAGAATTTTTGGCCACATGTTGAATACATAATCACTAATGAAACCTAATTAGTAAAAAAGAGACCTGTGTGTGTGGGGGGGAGGAGACAAGATGGTGGACTGAAGCCAGCTTTCCACAGAGGCTCCCGTCCAGAAGGAGAGTTAAGGGATGGAAATTTAGTAAGTAACCTAAAGGATTTGAGCTGTACCAAGAGAGAAGGTTGAAGAACGCACATCAATGCCACTGAGGCGAGCTGAGACCACAAGCATGCAAACAAAAGGTACAAAATCCTTAACCAAGTGGACGGGAGTCCCCCCTCCCCCACGAGCCTGGCTTAAGAGCCCCACAAACAAAAGGGCAGAAATTAAAAGCCCTCCCACTTCAATTCACGGAAGTGACCTTCTAAAAACTGGACCTACCTCCCCTACTAGGGTGCCATGGTGCTCCCCTGCCAGGCATAAAACTGTATAAAACTTTAAATAACTTTCCCGACAGTCCAGCACTTCCCTCCACCCACGTGGAGGTCTGGAGGTCTAACCTCCAGGAGTTCGGATCCCTGGGTGATTTGTCGAGGGGAGGGGTGTGGACAGAGCCCGAGTTGTGACTGACCAGCGCTGACTCTGAGGCACGGAAGTGAGGAACACGCGGTGGAGGGGAAATCACACCAAGGTGGCACTTCCCTGTGACACTCCCCTGTAGCGGGGTGCACCAGCCCTCTTTGAGCAACAATACAGCCAGGCATAAAACTGAGTGAAACTCCAGCTTCCCCGTTTGAAGTGCTGAGTTTCCAG
>CAUYPK010108072.1:0-77485 GCA_963574355.1 Loris lydekkerianus | reverse complement strand
AAATGGGAGAAAATATTTGCAGGTTATACCTCCGATAAGGGTCTAATAACCAGAATCCACAGAGAACTCAAATTTATTAGCAAGAAAAGAACACGTGACCCCATTTCAGGGTGGGCAAGGGACTTAAAGAGAAACTTCTCTGAAGAAAATAGACGCAAAATCTACAAACACATGAAAAAAAGCTCATCATCCTTAATCATCAGAGAAATGCAAATCAAAACTATTTTGAGATATCACCTAATCCCATTAAGAGTAGCCCACATAACAAAATCCCAAAACCAGAGATGTTGGCATGGATGTGGAGGAAAGGGCACACTTCCACACTTCTGGTGGGAATGCCCACTAATACGTCCCTTCTGGAAGGATGTTTGGAGAATACTTAGAGACCTAAAAATAGACCTGCCATTTGATCCTATAATTCCTCTATTATATTTATACCCAGAAGACCAAAAGTCACAATATAACAAAGACATGTGTACCAGAATGTTTATTGCAGCCCAATTCATAATTGCTAAGTCATGGAAGACGCCCAAGTGCCCCTCGACCCACGAATGGGCTAGCAAATTGTGGTACATGTATACCATGGAATACTATGCAGCCTTAAAGAAAGATGGAGACTTTACATCTTTCATGTTTACATGGATGGAGCTGGAACATCCAGAAGAGCCTCAGCAAAGTATCTCAGGAATGGAAGTAAAAGTATCCAATGTACTCATCCCTGCTATAAAGCTAAATTATAAGCTTTCACATGAAGGCTATAACCCAACTATAGTACAAGACTTTGGGGAAAGGGCCAAGGAAGAAGAAGGGAGGGGGGAGGTTTTGGTGGAGTGAGGGTAATGGGTGGGACCACATCTACAGTGCATCTTAGAATGGGTACAGGCGATTGCACTAATGTACACAGCTATGATTCAACAATTAAAAAAATTAAATTAAATTAAATTTGAAAAGCCCCCAGAAGCCAACTTCACACATGGTAGTGGTTTTCCCTAGTTATATGGAATAGATAAGGATGTCTGCTTTCACCATTTTTATTCAACATTGCACTGACAGGTCTAGTGAGAGTAATTAAGCATGAAAATGTAATAATGCTATCCAGGTTGAAAAAAAGAAGATATAAAACTATCTCTATTTGTAAATTGCGTGATTTGAACATAAAAAATTTTAAACAATTGGCTAAGAAGCTACTAGAAGTCATAAATGAACTCAGCAAAGTTTCAGTATGTAAAAGAAATATAAAAATCAATTATATTTCTAATGTCGATACACTAGCAAGCAATTATTCAAAAATGACATTAAGGAAATTATTTCATTCCTATCAAAATTCCAATTTGATTGCTTGTGTGCTGACAAGCAAATTGACAAGCTCATCCAAAAACTCATATGGATATGCAAGGAAGATAGAACACTCAAACTATCTTTAAAACATTTAAAGTTGATGGAATCATACCTCTTGTTTTCTTAACTTACTATAAAAATACGGTAATCAAGACGGTGTAGAAAGAATTTAAGGGAAAGATACAGTAGGCAGTGTAAGGTTAAATCAATAAAATAGAATTGACATTCCCAAAATCAACCATAACACTTACAGTCAATTGATTTTGACAAGGGCACCAAGACATTTTAATGGAGAAAAATTATCTTTTCAATATATGGTTTTGAGGACAACTGGATATTCAAAAGAATGAAGAATATGGGAAAGAATGAATCTGACATCTGACATAGATTATATACAAAAGTAACTCAAAACATATACACATGACAAACAAATATAGACAAAAAGGAGCATAGACATAAATGTTAGAGCTAAATATTTTAGAAAAACATAGGCCTAAATCATCATTATCTTGGTGTGGGCAATGCTTTTTTAATATGTCCAAAAGGTAAGAGAAAAATAAATAAATAAATAAATAAATTGAAGTCATCAAAATTTAAGGCTTTTTTACAAAAACAGAAACCATCAAAAAAGTAAAAAGATAAACCACAGAATGGTAGAAGATATTTGAAAATCATATACCTGACAAGGAGCTTGTATGTAAAATAAATGAAGAGTTCTCATCACTAAATAATAGAAAGACAACACAATTGTAAAACTGGGCAAAGAATATGAATACACATTTATTCAAAGAAGGTACACAAATGATCAATAAAGATCTGAAAAGTTGCTCAACATCATTAGCCACCTGTCAAATGCAAATAAGTACAATGGAATATTATTTGACTGTAAAAAGAATGACTTGCCAATATGTGTTACAACGTGGATGAACCTAGATAACATTATGCCAAGTGAAAGGAGCCAGTCACAAAATACCATGTATTACATGATTTAATTTATCTGGAATGTGAGAATAGACAAATCTACAGAAACAAACAGAAAAAAAAGCAGGTTAGTTGTTACCTAGAGCTGGAAGGTTCAGGAGAAATGGTGACTGCTAAAAGGTATGAAGTTTCTTATTACCATAATGATAATGTTACAAAATGGATTGTGTAAATGGTTTCACAACTCTGTCCATATACCAAAAGCCATTAAATTGTATGTTTTAAATAAATGAACTGAAATTTTCAGTGCCATGGACCTGCTGTGTATAGTGTTGAGTAGGAGAAAATATGACTATGAATCTGTCAAAACCCACAGAACTCTGATCTTACTAGAGACAAATTTAAATGATATAAATCAGAATTTGAGGGATCCCAGATGTAATACACAGTGTGTTCAATAGATCTAACTATATTATATTTTTTTATTAAATCATAGCTGTGTACATTAATGTAATCATGGGGTACAATGTGCTGGTTTTATATACCATTTGAAACATTTTCATCAAACTAGTTAACATAGCCTTCATGGCATTTTCTTAGTTATTGTGTTAAGTAAATTATTACTTAATTATTAGATTCCAAAACTTACTACCAAGCCACAGTAATACAGTGTGGTGATAACATGAGGATAGACATACAGCCAATGGAACAGAATTGAGAATCCAGAAATAACCTATTTATGAGTAATTGATTTTCAACAAAGACAGTACAACAATTTCAAAGGGGAAAGAATAGTCTTTTCAGAAAATGGTGCTGAATAACTAGATACCTAAATGTGAAAGAATGAAGTTGGACATCTACTTCATACCATATGTAAGAGTTTACTCAAAATGGATCACACACAGAAATGTAAGAGCTCAACTCATAAAACTGTTAGGAAAACATATAGGATTCAATACTGATGGCCTTGAAGTAGGCAATAATTTCTGAGATATATTCCAAAACTATTTTTTAAAAAGATAAATTTCAATTTATCAAAACTAAAAACTCTCCTGGTTCAAGGGGCACCTTCAAGAAACTGAATAGACAACTTGCAGAATGGAATATATTTGCAATTGTATCTCCAACAAGAGACTTGTAGATAAAATAAAGATCTCTTGTAATTCAGTAATAAAAGCAGCACAATTTTTTAAGTGGCAAATAGCCAATAAACATAGGAAAAGAGCTCACGAATATTAGCCTTCAAGGAATGTGAGTCAAGACCACAATGAGATACTTTTTCACATTCACCTAATAGGATCAAAATAATAAAAAAGACATTATGGATAACAAGCGTTTTCAAGGATATAGACAAATTTGAACACACACACACTGCTGATGAAATATATAAAATGATAAAGCCACTTTGGAAAAGAGTTTTTCAGTTCCTGAAATGTTTAAACATAGAGTTATGATACCACCCAGCAGTTACACTTACAGGTATATATCCCCATAATAAAAACATATGTCCACACAAAAACTTGTGCATGGATGTTCATAGTAGCTGTTCACAATAGCCAAAAGCAGAAACAATCTAACCGTTCCCAGCTGATGCACAGAAAAATAAATTATATTATATCCATACAAAGAAATATTATTTGACAATAAAAAGAATGAAATACTAATACAATATAGATGAACTTTCAAAATACTATACAGGGTGTCCATAGATTTTGTGTGCAATTTAAAATAGTTAATCTTTAGTAATAATACTAATCTTTAATAATATTACTAAAATAGTTAACTATTTTAACTGTGCACAAAATTTATGGCCACGCTGTATGTAAAAGAAGCCAGTCACAAAAGACTACATAAGTTATGATCCTATTTAATATAAAATGTTTATAATAGAAAGAGAAATGATGAGTGATTTCAAATTTTTGGCAGTCAGAAAGAACAGGGAATTACTGCTAATGTGTATAAGGTTTCTTAGTGAATTGTAAGGTATGTACATTATAGTTCAGTGAAATTGTTAAAAAAAAATAATGCACAATTGTATCCTAATTTTTCATCCACTTAAATATTACTTCTAAAAGTGGCATGACCGCAGGCCCACCCCTAACATTTATAAGCCTAGGACAGGAGTCAAATGTACCATATACCTAAATATTCAGGTGTTATAAACTGAGTGAATGAAACTCTTAGCTAAAATTTGTTCTTTCCTCACACCTTAAAAAACGCACCTTGAAAAAGATAAACATTTTTTAAATATGTAAAACAATGATTCTTTGCATGACTGGAAGGAAAATCTGAAAAATGATCAAATTAAATTACTATTGTTTTCTCTGAGTTTTTAGACAGAGCAACAATACTTGCATGCATATGAAATATATATCTGTGCAAATACATGTGAATTTATAATTCACAATTTTGCATACATTTATTCCATAAAATTTTACTTTTTCTTGCTTTCATATTTGCAAAATCACCAATTACATGTTTAAATAAGATATTCACATAACTTGCATCCTACTAACAGTAATAATTTAACAAATGTTTTAAAATGTAACAATGTTCAAACTGTTCAATTTGAATTTTTTTAAAAAACTATAAAGTATTTATGTTGTTTTTCATTTTTTCAAAAACAGCTATTCTTCTAAAGTATATGAAGTATTGAAAGTAAAAGGCAAGTGTCTAAACTAACATTTAATTTATGATTTTATTTCTACATTATACAAATAAAGCTGGAATGAACTGATAATGTTAAAATGACCATGCTTTCCAACACAATCTACAGATTCAATGTGATTCTTATCAAAATAGCATCATTTTTCACAGAATTAGAGAAAACAATCTTAAAATTCGTATGGAACCAAAAAAAAAAAAAAGAGAGAGAGCGAGAGAGCTAGAATAGCGAAATCAATCCTAAGCAGAAGAAACAAATCTGGAGGTATTGCATTACCTTACTAAAAATTATGTTACAATACTATAGTAACCAAAACAGCATGGTACTGGTATAAAAGTAGATGACAGATCAATGGAAGAAAATAGAGAACCCAGAAATACGTCCTATGCCTACCACCAACTGATCTTTGACAAAGGAAACAAAAACATACACCGGAGAAAGGACAGCCTATTCAATAAATGGTGCTGGGAAAATTGCACAGCCATAGGCAGAATGAACAGGATCTCTGTATCTCACCAAATACAAAAATTAACTCAAGATAGTTTAATAAATTAAATGTAAGACTTGAAGCCATAAAAATAGGAAGGAAAGCTTGGAAAAACTCTTCTATATTGGCCTGTGTCAAGGTTTGCTGTGGCGACAGGAGAGAAGACATTGGGGGGGGGGGGGAATTAAAGAGGCTCCATCCAGAGGTCCTCAAACTTTTTAAACAGGGGGCCAGTTCACTGTCCCTCAGACCATTGGAGGGCCAGACTATAGTTGAAAAAAAAAAACAAAAAACTATGAACAAATTTCTATGCACACTGCACATATCTTATTTTGAAGTGAAAAAACAACAACAACAATAAAAAAAAAAAAAACGGGAACAAATACAATCACACTGCCTCATGTGGTCTGCTGGCTGTAGTTTGAGGACCCATGGAATGAGACCAAGCAAGTGATTTTCTGACTTCTCAGAAAACTTTTATTGATCTCTAACACAAATATATTAATATATACAAAATGTAAAGGTGCTAATATTCTAATAGCATTAGAAGAATCCAAAGTCCCCTGGAAGACTGGGTAAAGAGGAAATGGTTGGGTATTGGCAAAACAGGATAGTGAGTTGTCAACAACCGTGGATAATGTGTTAGAAAGAAGAAGGGGAAAACAAGTCTTAACTTTGCCCTGTCTGGGGCACTTCTGGGCTCCTTTCATCTTCAGTGAGTCTTGATCCCCCAGGGATGGCACACGTGGTCGCTTTACCCTGGACTAAACTGAGGTGCCCTGCAGAGAGATCAGCCTATCTGCCTTCCATAGGCCTAAGCAAAGAATTTACGAATAATACCCCCAAACCAATGAAACAAAAACAAAATACACAATGGGACTTACTTAAACTTAAAAGCATCTACGAAAGATGCAAAAGAAATAATCAACAGAGTAAGGAGACAACTTATAGAATGGGAGAAAATATTCACAAACCATGCATCTGACAAAGGACTGATATCCAGAATCTCAACTCAGCAACAAAAAAAGCAAATAATTCCATTAAAAAGTAGGCAAATGTGGGTGGCACCTGTGACTGAAAGGAGTTGGGCGCCGGCCCCATATGCCAGAGGTTGCTGGTTCAAACCCAGCCCCGGCCAAAAACTGCAAAAAAAAAAAAAAAAAAAAAGTAAGCAAATGAAACGAAAACTTTTCATAAGAAGATACACCAATGGCCAACAAACATATGAGGAAATGTTATACATCACTAATCATCAGAGAAATGCAAATTAAAACCACAATAAGATTATCACCTTACTCCAGTCAGAACGGGCATTATTAAAACCTCAAAAAAACAACAAGCATTGACACAGATGGTGAAAAGGCAATTATTATACAACTGCTAGTAGGAAGGGAAATTAGTACAACCTCCATGTAAAACAATAAAGAGATGCCTCAAAGAACTAAAAGTAGACCTACCATTTGATCCAGGAATCTTACCGATGGATATTTACCTAAAGGAAAAGAAGTCATTATTAAAAAGTATCCGCAGTCGTGTTTAACACAGCACAATTCACAACTGCAAGATAGGAAGTCAACATAAGTGTCCACCAACTGATGAGTCAATAAAGAAAATGAGGTATGCTGTATACCTACCATCTAATAGTACTTGACCATAAAAAATAATAAAATGATGCCATTTGCAGTAACTTGGGTGGGACTTGAGGCCATTATCCTAAGTGCAGTAACTTAGGAAAGGAAAATCTAATACCACATGTTCTCACTTACTACTGAGAGCTAACCTGTGGAGACACATGGTCATACAGGGTGGTTAGATAACAAACACTGAGACTCCAAAGGTAGGACGATGGGAAGGGATGAGGGATGAAAAATTACCTGTCGTGTACAATGTATGCTATTTGTTAATGGGAACACTAAATGCCCTTACCTCACAGCTATATAACATAAATATATAACAAAACTGCATTTGCACCCCTTAAATATGTTGAAAGAAAAAAAAAATATGTTTTAAACTATTTGAAACTCCAGTATTCTATGCCCATTTAGTTGTCAATTGAAGGTATTTAGGGTAACGATGCATTGTATGATGGCTGATTCCATATCTCAAATGACAGAGCTGCCCACGTGTTAATTAAGTTTTTGCATGAGTTTGTGCTTTGTGGGACCCTCTAAAGCAGCACCCCCAAAGGGTGGATCATGACCCCTTTGGGGGTCGAATGATCCTTTCACAGCAGTCACCTAGGACCATCCTGCATATCAGATATTTACATTACGATTCACAGCAGTAGCAAAATTACAGATATGAAGGAGCAACGAAAATAATTTTATGGTTGGGGGTCACCACAGCATGAGGAACTGTATTAAAGGGTCACAGCATTAGGAAGGTTGAGAACCACTGCAAAGGAAGGTCCCTCTTCTTTGTCTCTGAGGACAGTGCTAAATGGTTAAGCATTTGGGTCCGTGTATTAGTGTTCATTTGCTGCTGTAACACATTATTGCAAACTCAATGACCTAAGAGAGCACAAAATTGCTATCTTTCTATTCTGTAGGCTACAAGTCAGACATTGGTATCCCTGGACTAACCTCAAGGTGTCACCATGGGTGCATTCCTTCCTGAGACTCCAGGAGGAAAGCTGTTTCCTGGCTTTTTCCAGTTTGTGAAGACTGCCTATGTCCTTTGGCTTCTGGATCCCCTTCCTGCATTTTCAGAGCCAGTAATGTAGCATTTCTCAGACCCTGCTTCTGTCATTACAGCTCTGTGTCTGATCTCTCCTGCTTCCCTCCTCCATTTTTGAGAACCCTTGTAGTTCCTCTGCATTGCTATAACCCAGGATAATCTTTCTCTCTTTAGGTCAGCTGATCTTAAGGCCTGCTACCTTAATTCCTCTTTGCCATTTAACCTAATATACTTAGAGGTTCCAGGTTCATGATATAGACATCCTGAAAGAGCCTTTATTCTGCCTGAAATAGGGAAAAAATAACCCCTTTAGATTCTTGGTTGAAATGGACCACTGTTACAAAAGACAAATTAACAAGGGGAAAAATAAACGTAAGTTTATTAACATGTATATTTCATATATACCAGGAAGGCACCCAGAAAGTACACTATTCTCAGAAAGAGGTAACTGATTTCCAGTTCACCTAGCACCTTTAACAAAAAACAGTAACTTTCTAGAGAAGTGACAAGACAAGAGAAAAGGATTTTTCAGTCTCTATGAACCATACCTTAGGGGAAGGTAAATAATGAGTTAGTAAAGGTAGCTAACTTGTTAGCTGGTTCGTTAGTAAAGCTTTTTAAGGCAGATTCCGGGCTGAGAAGGGTCTAAAGCTGTCTTCAGTGGCTACCCTTTACTCTCACGAGGAGAAGAGGGGACCAGGTGGGGGATGGAAGGGATGGATACATTTTGTCTCTGTCCATCTATGTCCTGCTCCTAGGCAAACAGAAGGACAGCAGAGAGCTTTCCTGCTCTACTCTTCCCTTATTGTCTTCAGCTTAATAATCTTTCACACTTGGGGGAGGGAGTCATATTTTGGTTTCCCACACAATCATAATCTAAATTTTACTGTGATAACAAATAAACAAAATCTCCAAACTTTTAATGCCATATAATAACAAAAACGTATTGCCTAATTGTGCTCCATGTCCCTCTGGGATCAGCAAAGATTCTCTGCTCATTGTATTTAACGAAAGGACCAGGCCGACAAAGCTGTTGCCATCTTGAATATAGCTGCTTGATGCACCAGAGAGAATAAAGAACTCTGCAGGGCAATTCATTCCTTGAACCAAAAAGCAGCATGCATCACATCTGCTCAGAACATATTGTTCAAAACTTATCCCGTGACTCCACCCCACCTCGGAGACGTTATCCAAAGTAATCCCATTTTGTGCCTTGCAAGGAAAAAAAAAATCATATGAAGTTGAGGTCCACTTGTTATAAACATAAACAATTTCTGGATAAATTAATACAACAAAATAGAATCGATAGACAAGGTTGCAAAAATGAAAGTGAAATTTTAACATGCCAAGAATGAAGTCCAGAGTCATAAGAATTTGAGCTATTGCTGCCACTGTTTGAATGGGAGAGAGGAGAAAAGGATGTTTAATTAGAACCAATAAATACTAAGGGTTTGAAGTTTAATACATAGTATTCTCACCGGAAGGTAAGACTGGGCCGTAGCCAGACTGGGCAGTAGCTCTCAAAAGAAATTAAGATTTTTCCCCATAAAGTCAGGATCCCTAACAGGATATACCATTTGCAAAAGAAGAACTGGAGGAAAAATTCTATTCGTTGAATAACAACGAGAACACGTTCCTACCCATGTTGTAGAGGAGGAAACAGAAGCATCCCTAAAATCCAGCCCAACAGAGTGTTAGTTCTGCCTCTCTAACTACGAACTCACTTTTTTCCTCCATTTATGACTATACACAACACCTTTACACATTTGAAGCTTTATTGTTAGACATACTCTTAACGAAAATTTATGTTACGATGTGTTAATTCCATTACTAATTGAACTATTTCCCTTTATCCCTAGTAGTATTTGTCTTTAAAAACTGCATTATTAAAAAAAAAAAAAAAAAAAAAAACTGCATTATTCATCATTAATTGTAGCTACACCAGTGAATTTGGCTAGTGTTCATACTTTATTTTCTACCTTTATCCTTAGATCTTAATTTTGACACTTTTAAGCAACATGTGATTGGTTGTATTTTTAATACATTTCTTCAATTGCGATACCTGGTAAACATTTGTGTGTGAAAAGAGGACACTATCAGCACATTACAATATATACACACATACAACACACACACACACACACACACACACACACACACACACAAAACCCTGGGAGATACTATTGCAACATATAAAATAAGCAATGCATAGAACTCTTACAAATTAAAAATGAAGCAAATACCCTAGTGGGAAATTGAACAAAGTAAATGAACAGGAAATATATTGAAGTTATAACTCAAATAATCAATGAGCAAAATTCAGGGTGCTTCAGTAGTAACCAAGGAAATGAAAATTAAAACCCCACAACGAAATACCATTGTACATCTGTCAGGGTGGCAATCAGTTTTTTAAAATCTGTTAATATCCAGGGATGGTGAGGCTGGTATGACACGTTAAGTGTTGATGGAGTGTAAACCAGCACAATTACTTTGGAAAGCATTGTGAAAATACCAAAGAAATTTATAGGTGCATATACCCTAGGAAAATAATTCTGTTACCTATTCCAGAGAAATTACAAGGTACTCGTAAGTGAGCATGGAACAGGATTTTCACTATTTCATCTGTAATAGTATGAAATTTGAAACAAATTAATTGTCCATCAATGTGGAAGTGGGTAAACAGAGTATGAACGAATGGAATACAGTGGTTGAAATTTTAAAAACTGCACCAAAATTTATCAGTGCATCAACATGGATAAATCTCAAAACTGATGTTATAAATGAAAGAAAAAATAAGTTCCAAAAGCATTTGGGCCATATGGAACTATTTATGTACTTTTTTTTTTTTTTTTTTTTTTTAATAAGGTCTCACCTGGTCACCCTTGGTAGAGTGCCATGGTGTCTTAGCTCACAGCAATCTCAAATTCTTGGGTTCAAGCAATCCTCTTGCCTCAGCCTCCCAAGCAGCTGGGACTACAGGCACCTGCCACAATGCCTGCCTACTTTTTAGAGATGGGGCCTCTCTCTGGCTCAGGCTGGTCTCAAACCTGTGAGCTCAGGCAATCCACATGCCTCGGCCTCCCAAGTGCTGGTATTAAAGGTATGAACCACTGTACCTGGCCTATGTACATTTTTTAAATACTAAAAAAAATTCTTTATATTGTTTGAAGATACATATTTGTGTTATAAAGTCATAGATTTGAATACTCACCAACTTAAGAAAGGTGGTGGAGTCTGAGAATGAATAGGGTAAGAAATTAAATTTGGGCTTTAGCTAGTCTTGCAAAATTTTATTGATTTTCCTTTGAGGAGGAAGAGCACTTCCAGAAAATTTAGTAAATCAAGAATAACTTTTAGATTTAAATGAGGCATCCATAGAATAAAAGGATATTATTTTGTTTATTCTTTTGAGTGCTTAAAATAATTTATAATTAAACATTTTTAAAAATGAAATACTTCTTGGCAAGAATGGATTTTCAGTATTTATATAAAAAATAGGCAAAATTTTTCAGCTAACATAGCAGAAGTAAGTGTATATAGAAAAATAAATCTTAAGACCAATCTGAAAATTTATATGATACAAAGCAATTGAGCCTATGACTAAATTTATTTCAGGTGTTAGAGACACCTGATGGAGTTTCCATGTTTGTGTGACTGTGCAAATGTACAATTGGACATTTAAACAAATAAAACTAAACCCAGAAAAATAATCAACTTAACAGCAGAAGTAAAGGTATTTAGGCACTAAAATTTTACATATTGCTTTAGCTAGTCAACAAATTTGTCTTAAAGATTTTAAGCCACCGATACAATTTGGGAAATGGTCATCGTTGAATAGAGTCTGTTTTAGGAAAATAGGAACCCTGAAAAACTGCAGAATATTTTTTTTTCTAAAGTTATATTCCAGTGAAATTTATCTCATGGTTCTTCTTACAAAAATTGTAAAGGAACCTAACAATATTTTCAACAGCCATTTTTTAAATGCTACTGAAAGACTATAGACTTTCAACTCCATTACTAAGGTCAGTGTGATCACAAGTATTTCATCTTCCCCTTACAATGTGCCTCATGTTCTTTTACTTACACGTCATCAAACTTTTAAAGAATTTTCCAAAATGAGATAAGAGTCTTTCCTCTAAATTTCTACAGAACACTGTACTTCCTTAATCATAGTTTTCACCTCACTACAATTTTCTGTTTATTCATGGCACCTGCCCTAATCTTCTGTCATACTCCTAGTGGTCACATTTTCATTCCAGCACCTAGCACATCACCACACAGTTTATGTTCAAATATTCCTTGATTTATTCATTCATACATTTTCCCTTCCACTTATTCTCCATCATTTATATTCTCTATTTCCTTTATGTCTGTTCTTGCTAGCCAGGAGGAAAATCAGTACATTGTGAATATAGAGAAATAAAAATATTTTTTTCAAAAGCTAATGTATGGCCCAAATTGTCTTCCTTCATTTTTTGCCTTCTGGTCACTTCATACATTCAGTTAAGTTGAATAAAGAATGAAGTTCAAATCCCAAACCAAGCAATTTTAATGGGCTACACATCTGGCAACTTCTAGAAGTATCCACTTCAGCCCACATTCATCCATGTGTCTCAAGTAAAATAGGGCTGTAAAATACAGTTTTTCCATGCTTAGAAATCCACACAAAATCCACTCCTATTGTCCGAATGTTTCAATATTCAGATTACTAATGAGATAAGGTTTGTCTTTGATCGACTTACCTGCAATTGAGACACAACCAATTTTTATTTCAAGCACATAGATGGAGACTTGTACTTACTATCCATGCCCTTTTCAGTAGGGTACTTCTAAATTCCCTGTAAGGCAAGTTGCTGAAATTGCAGAAACCACAGGAGTTTCTGCAGAGTAATCAGGCACAGGCCAGAGGAGAGCATTCTTTGGGAGATATCAGGAGACGTGCCTTGAACAGGTAGTGCACAGTTTCATATACTCAGGAGCATGAACTGTTGTAAAACTTTGGCAGGCAAGTACTCTTAAGCCTCACGGCACTTAGCCAAATGTAGCAGGATTCTGAATCAGCAAGAATTTTACAAAAGTAAAATTTTTTTCTGATTTGGGCTCTAATGTCAAAATCTGGACAGTCCTCTAGGATAAGGCCAGCAATTTCAGTGGCATATGTCTAAGCTAATTCTGATCTTTCAAATACCACTTAAAGTTATGGGGCAGTATCAGTAGAAATCTAACCTCTCAAGGACACATGCATAGGAAAGCAGATGGCTGGCAACAGACTGTTTAATCCCAAATCAAATAACAGAATCAGCACTTCAGGATGACTGCTTATATAGACACTTTTGTCAGATATCGTGGCTGAGAGCTACACTTCCAACACAATAAGCTCATGAAGAGTTTGCCATACACTGAATGATCAATGGCAAATTCTTTTCAGCTTATACAGCAAACAGTAAGCTGTCGAGAGCATAATAGAAACTGTCCCAGACTAACATGAATTTACATTAAAAGATAACAAGACATTAGCTTTGGGATCTAAAGCCTTTTTTGTTGTTTATTGTTTTCATTTCTTCATACATACTGCAGGAAGTGTGAAGATAGGGTATATCCTTTCTTCATTTAACATAATTGAAGGAGGTTTCTGTGAAGACAGCAGTGACAATGCTTCCTAATAGCCACTTCTGGTATAATTCGGCTTTGCAAATCCTCCTATCTCAGGAAATAAACCATGAACAACTCTTATTCTGGTACAGGAAGCTTTCTTTTGGTTTCTAGAACAGTCGTTTGCTCTCCTTTTTAAGGGAACAATCCGAAATATATATAGAGCAAGATATCAGCATGGGACACTTTCTCCACAACGTGTTCTTAGTATTGTCTTTTTAAAAAATAGTATAGAATTCCATAGACAAATAAATTTGATGAACATTTTCTTTAAAAATGCTAAATAAGATTGATGTTCCCACTGGCCTTCCCGGAGCTTTGAATAAGCTTCTGTGAATCTGATTTGTATGTGTCACATACAGCAGTTCCCAAGATTATTTGAGCACAAAATTATACGTGTATGTATATCTCTGTGTGTGTGTGTGTGTGTGTGTGTGTGTGTAAAATATCTGACGAGACTGAGGTTCCATGGAACTCACTTTTTGAAATGTTGATTATCATTTATGTGCTTATCCAACAGTGGCTCTACTTTTCTATATGCTCATTTTGGAGTTAAGCCGTTTTCTTTCCTGTGTTTTAGACCTGTCAATAGCTACATGGACTTTACAGCAACCTAGTAGTTGAGATGGAAGAAGAAAGATATGGAAGCAAGAATGTGGAAGATTGCAATAGTTGAAGCAGAAATAAAAGAAAATAAAAGAAAGTAGATTGGGGTCTTGGTGGTAGGAACCAAAAAAGAAGAAACTGGCTTTTCAAACGTTGTAAAAGAAAGAAATGGCAGGACATAGAAAGGTCCTAGACACAAGGTAGAAAGAGAGATAATCAAAGATGGACTCAAGGTTGTAACCCTGGGTGATAGGAGAGTTGTCGTGCTGCTAGCAATAATGGAAAGTGGAAGGGGAAAATGATAAGCCTGGCCTATTATTATGGCATTTTTAACTGTTAGGGGGACAATAAAGTAGGTTGGTTTTTATATATGAAGGAAAAAAAATTCAAAATCAAATAAGAATTTACAAAATGTAAAGATACTAAACATTTCTCACTCAAGGGTCAAAAATACCCTCTAAAACAGGACTTTATTTGTACTGGATACACGGAGAGCTAATTGTGGTGGTGGCAGGGCGTGCATTTTGTGTTCTCTCTCAACACCTTCACTGGCATTTTAGTTCTCACAAAAACATAAAAACACACTTATTGTGTATAATATATATTAAAGGTGTGTATATTTTTATAATTACTTATGCTTAAATGCTAATATATGCCTTTTATTTTAAAAAAAAAATACATTTGACCCTCAAATGCAAATTGTCTTACCTAGGAAAGCAAAGGTGATTTGGAAAAATAAAATCTGAAAATTTAACACTGTCAAAGAGCTCTGATTCAATTTGGTCGTCTAATATAGATGAGAATGACAAATAAAAAGTCTTTATTTGCTTGAAAAGCCTCAGAGGTTTTCAATACCATTGAAATGCTGTCCTCAACTCAAGTACTTTTCATATATCAAAGAAGTGGAAAATTTAACAAAGCCTGCTTTAATGTTTTGTATTCCTATTCTAAATTAAATGCTTCAGTAAGTAAACATGAGTATTCAATAATACCACTACTGGAGACAATGAAAAATGCTCCTGTTTCATAATATATTGATTTGTAAAGCATTTTAAAAGAAGCAAACTGTATTGTTGACCATTGAAAGGCTAAACCAGTCATAAAATAGAAACTACTTAAGTACCATTGTTAATTTTCTATGACAATACAGAAAACAGTATTGGGGGGGGGGGAGAAAAAATGTTGGCATACGTATTATAAACTGTAGGCATTTTGTGTAAATAATTTAATATTAAAACACACATAAAGAGCAAATCCAAACTGTTACTACTAGAGCAACCTTTAATAATATCCAGAGTAATGATATCCAAATAACAGCAAGAAAAAGGCAAAGTAACAAGATTTTTTGGAAACAATTTAATTCCCAAATCAAAAAATTGCATTTCATATTAAAAATTGCATCTTTAAATTGTCCTCAATAATCAAACTTTCATGAGTACTTTATTATTTGGTTGGATCCTGGGAAAATTTTTCCTTGCCATACAATAGTGATTAAGAGCACCCCCCAGGATTAAACAGAAGTTAGTTTATGTTCTTGCTATGTGACATGTTAGCAGTATGAATTTGGGCATGTTCTTTAGTCACTTCATGCCCTGATTTTCTCAGTTCAAAAAATAAAATGGGAAGAATAATAATGGCATCTTGATAAATGCAAAAGTTTAACACAGTGCCTGCCATACAGTAAATATTCAATAAACATTAAATACTTTACTATAATTATTTATTAATATTATCCAAGATAGTATAGTGTCTGCTACCCAAATGCCAAACAGTTCTTAATGTCTGATTCAACATATAAATCCTGAAAAATAAGCTACATAAAATAAAATGTTTCTATTTGAAACCTTTAGCAGAGAGAGACTCAATGGTAAATATAGAGCCTTGGGGTTATGTTAAGGAAAATTTCTATTAGTCAAATTAGTTAATACTAGAATACTTTTAAGTTTTAAAATGTGATGATTTCAGAATTTGTAATCAGAAGAGTATAAAGTACAATTTCTGCTTCCTAGTGTGTGTTCATAAGAGACAAAGGCTGCAGTTCTAGTCAACCAGCCAGAGACTGGTAATAATGCTGTTTTATCTTTACACAGGTAAAGAGTAATATTTATTAACTGAAATTTTGCAAAATACCTTCTAATAATTAGCTCATTTCAAGCTCTCATTACTCAAAAGGTTGTATTTTTTATGTGCTTCCAAAATAGTATTATTTTTATGGCTTAAGGCCCCAGACTAAGGTTTGAATACTGAACCCCGACATTTGCATGCTGAGTAATCTAGGGCAAGTTATTTAACTTCTCTGTAAAATGGGAAAAATCATTTTCTTTTTGTGTATAGATCCGCATGTATATATGGATATGCATGTATAAAATGAGCCAACCATAATAAAGGGTATAGAGCAATGCCTAGAACTCAGTAAGTTTTCAACACATAACAATGGCCAATACTTGTAAAGCACTTGCTCAAGGTCACTTAGCCAGTAAACATTGGAGTAAGAGTCTGACCTAGATCAAAATCAGTGATTACAACATATCTGACTAGGAATTCCCTTAATCTTGCTGCTCCCCATCCCTACAGTTACTACAGGTCTCAATAACCTTCTGCACAAGGTGAGGAGATTTTATCATCAGATGTGGTAGTAATGGCATCGACCTAATCCTGCCACCCACACACCTCATACCCTAACAATAACGATAAATAGTTTTATTCTGTAGGAGCACCGCTGATCTTGAACTGAATCTGCAAATACTTGTCAGTTAGTTCATTAGGCAGCCACTAATCGTTAATTCAATAGATATTTTACTATATGCAAACCTCTGGTATTCTTTTCTTTATATAAAACCTTTACTTTAGAATTATTTAAAGTTTACTAAAGAAACTGCAGACAGTCTATGTTCCCATGTAACCCATACCTAGCTTCTCCTATTATTCACAAAATACATGTACATTATTTCAATACACTTGTTACAATTAATCAACAAATATTAATATGTTATTATTAACTTAAAACTTGTAAGTTTTTCAGATTTCTGTGTGTTTACGTAACGTCCCTTCTCTGCTCTAAGAACCAATCCAGGATGGCTCATTACCTTTAGACATCATGTCTCCTCAGGCTTCTCTTGACTGTGAGACTTTTTTTATTAACGATGACCTGAACAGTTTTGAAGTATACTGGTCAGTTATTTCATAGGAAAAACCCTGAATGGTTTCTTCATGATTTGATTGGAGTTTTATGTTTAGGGGAGAAAGACCACAGAGGTAAAGTGCCATTTTGATGACATATCAATAGTACGTGTCATCAACATGATTTATTGCTGTTGACATTAATCTTAATTACCTGGTGGAGGTAGTGTTTGTCAGATTTTGCTGCTGTAAAATTATTCTTCTTTTACCCTTTTCATACTGTTTTTCTTTGAAATAAAATCACTATGCATATGCCACCTTAGAAGGGGGGGGGGATTTTTGCTTCACTTCCTTGAAGGCAATAATTTAAAACATAAATCATTTGAAGTTCTTCTGGGTAGGAGATTTGGCCATTCTTATTTATTTATTTATATCAATATAAACTCCTGGGTATGTGTTTATACTCTGTTTTATAATCCAATACAACTGCATTTTGTTGCTGAAATTAGATTAACTCTGGAACTGTTTCAGTTGGTTCCTGTATCCCTTTGATACACCCATCATTGTGTGGTTTTGTGGGTTTGTTTTTAAGTACATCCTTACATTCACTCCAAGATCTTCTAGACCATGGGTGTCCAATCTTTTTTTTCTGCTGCACATTGGAAAAAGAAAAGTGGTCTTGGGCCACACATTAAATAAACAAAAACTAATGAAAGCTGATGAGCAAAAAAAAAAAAAAAAAAAAAAAGGAAGAAAAATAAAGGCCCGTGCCTAATTTTTGCAATATCCAACAGTACCAATAAGTAAAGCAGGCCTCAAAACTGTTTTGAACAATTTAAAGCCCCTGCTAAAAATTTAATTTGCATCTATCATGTCCCAATCCTAGAATCACCTATTCCTTCAAAAATCCAACATCTGTTTATTCAATTTTAGCACCAAGTTCTAGGGCTGAGGGTGTTCATTGATATGAAGATGTCATCTCCTCCAGCCCCCCTCAGAGAACAGAGAAAGGAATAAATACGTGTGTGCCAACCAAAATATATAAAAATGTGTAGAATTACTTCTATGTGTAACCATCTATACCTTTAGTAAACTAATCGTAAGTTCACAACTGATATTCTAACTCTAATCCTTGACCACATAATCATTCTATTCTTCTCCCAGTGAGAAGGGGAACCCAGCTGCCACTGTCTGCTAGCCACTTCATTATCCAATTGTAGTACTTATTTATAATGGTTTTGGGATTGTTAACCTGTACCCCCAGGAGACAGGTCTTTAAACCTTAGTACGGTGTTTATGTATAGGGCCTTTTGCTTTTAGTCTTCTAAAGTCCATTCATTTCCAAAGTTACTTGGGTCAGCATCTTTCCTCATATACATTTCAGCAGGACTGTTTCGTATCTTTGTAAAAGAGTTGAGCTGTATTGTAGCTTTCTGCATTTCATCCTGAGATCTCCTGGCCTCCTAAATGATTTTTTTAAACATTTATAAACAAGTAGTAGTTTTGCTGTTTGTGCCCGCTCCCCAAATTCATATTTGAATCCTAACTCCCAAAATAGTGGTATTCAGAAAGCAGAGTCCACATGAACAAGATTAGTTCCCTTGTAAAAGAGGCCCAAGGGAGTTTTCACCAGATGAGGGCACCCTGAGAAGGTATCATATAGAAGGATTGGGCGCACCCCAGACTCCAAATCAGTCATGCCTTGATCTCCAAATCCCCAGGCTTCAGGGTTATGAGAAATAAATTTGAGTTGTTTATAAGCTACCCAGTCTATGCTATTTTTGTTGACCAGCCAGAACGAACTAAGGCAGTAAGGTTCATTCATGGGCCATAAAGTTCTATAAGTTTTGAGAAATGCTTAGTGCATAGTTTAGCTATTATTATGATAACTACAAAAGAGTTTCACCCCCCCTAAAAATTCCCTATACTTCACGTTTAATCCCTCTTCCCAGTGGACCCTAGAACTAATGATCTTTTTTATCATCTCTATAGTTTTGCCTTTTGTTGAATGTCATATAATTGAAATCACATAGTATATATATGTATAGCCTTTAAAACTGGTAGCTTTCACTTAGTAATAAGCATTTAAAATTCATCCATATTTTTGTGTATCTTGATCATTTATTTTTTATCACTGAATAATATTCACTGTATGAATGTACTACAGTTTGTTTATTAATTCACCTAATGATGAGCACATTGATATTTCCAGTTTGGGGTAATACTAAATAAAGCTGCTATAAAAATTAATACTCTGGTTTTATAGAAACACCTAGAAGCAGATTTCCTAGATATATTGCAAAACTATGTTTAGTACTACCAAACTATCTTCCAAAGTGGCTGTAGCATTGTTGTTGGAGGCCTAACCAGCAATTATTAGAAATTTTTACACATTAACCATTGTAAGAAGTGTATAATAATAGCTTATAATTTTAATTTTCAAATTCCTAATGACAAATCATATCAGGAATCTTTCAAATTATTATTTTTTTCATCTGTATGTATTTTTGTTTGTTTTTGCAGGGTTTTTTTGTGGAAATTTTATCCTTTTTTACTTTTATTCTGAGTACCTGCTTATGTAGTTAAGAAAAGAAAATGGACTATGTATTCAGGCAAATATGACAGCTTGGGTGGTGGTGGTGGTTGTTTTGAGACAGAGTCTCAAGCTGTCGCCCTGGGTTGAGTGCTGTGGCATCATAACTCATGGCAACCTCAAACTCTTTGGCTTAAGGGATTCTCTTGCCTCAGCCTCCCAGGTAGGTGGGACTACTGGTGCCCGCCACAATGCCCAGCAATTTTTTTCTTTTTTTTTTTGAGACAATGTCTCCCTCTGTCTTAGTCTAATCTCCAACTCCTGATCTCAGGAAATCCACCTGCCTCAGCCTCCTAGAGTGCTGAGATTACAGCCGTGAGCCATCACTGTTTTAGGTTTTGTTGTTGTTGTTGTTTTTAATAGAATAACATTTTAGAGCACTTGTAGGTTCACAGCAAGATTGATTGGAAGATACAAAGACTACCCATGTGCTTCCACCCTATGTATGTTTCACCTGCCCCATTGTCAGAGTCCTCCCCTAGCGGGGTGCACTTGTTACAGATGATCAACCGCCAGGACACAACACATCGTCCTCAATGCGGTAATCCAGACCTCTGGGCCATTTTTAATTGGGTTGTTTGTTTCCTTCCTGTTGAATTTCAAGAGTTCTTTGTATATTTTGTGTACAAGTCCTTAATATGATGCCTTTATAAATGTGATTTCCTAGACCGTGGCCTTTCTTTTTATTCCTTACCATTATCTTTTGCAGAGTACTTAATTTCAATAGAGTACAAATCCTCAAGTTTTTCTTTTATGGATCATGCTTTGGTGTTGTATTAAAAAAAAAAAAAAAAACAGATCCACACATGTTTTTCGTATTTTGGAATAGTTTTATGGTTTTGCATTTTATATTTAACTTTTACAAATTTTGAGAAGATTTATGGGTGAGGTCTAAAATAAATATGCATCCAAATTGATTTTATTTGTATATGAACGTTCATCCAACTCTTTCAGCATCATTTGTTGAAAAAAGCTATTCTTTTTCTGCAGAATTGCTTTTGTTTCTTTTCAAAGATAATTGGATATAATTGTGTGAAGTCTTCTAGACTCTCTGTTCTGTTCATTTAATCTCTGTATCTTTTTTTTTTTTCCAAAACCATGTTATCTTTATTACTGTAACTTTATAGTGAGTCTTGAATTTTGGTAGTGTGAATCCTTGAACTTTGTTTCTCTTTACCTTCTTTGGTGTTATGTTAGCTATTCTAGATTTTCTGCCTTTTCATATAAATTAGAATTAGTTTGTAAATATCTAAAAATAGCATACTGTGATTTTGACTGGGATTAGGTGAATCTATAGATCAAGTAAGAAAGAATTTCATGTTAACAATATTGACTCAGCACAGAATCTCTTGATATTTTTCCAGTCTTTCCTCAGAGTTTTTAGCTTGATATATCTGCGCTATACTTATTTTGTGATATTTATACTTAAGTTCTTGCATCTTTCTGGTGCTGTTGTTAACAATTAAAAATATATAACAAATTCTAATAGTCCATGTCTGGTATATTTGAACACAAATGATTTTTATATTTTATCCTTGTATCCTGTGACCCTGATATTGCATAATTATTTCAGGAGATTTTTACTTCTAATTTTTATTGTAGTGAATACATTTAATATGTACCCTTAACAAATATGAAGTGACCATTCTTCCTTCCTTACTTTTGTTGGTTTAAAGCCTATTGTATCTACAAATAGAATTGCGAATCAGAATTTTTCTGATTACCATTTGCCTGAAATATGGATGACCTTTTACCCCGAGTCTATATTTACCTTTTAAGGTAAGATTACACTTCCTTCTGCTTAAATCTATTCAGCTGTCTTGGCTTCCACCACTGTTCCCAAACACACATGCATGATCCTGCTACAGGGACTTTTCATTCTGTTTCTTCATCTAATGCTTTCAACCCAGACAACAGCATGACTCCTTCTCTTAGCTTCCTTTGCTTAAATGTCATCTATTCAATAAAACTTTCCATGACACCATGGTGAAAACTATTGTTTCCATGACATCTTCCCTGATCTCCAGACTTCTTGTTTTTATCATACCCTGATTTTTCCAGAGCAAGTATTATTCAACCACTAAATAATTTGTTTGTGTCTCCCCCTCCATAGGCACACTCTTCTGTCATAGGCTCCACCACAACAGAAGGCTCTTATTTTTTCTGCTTATTCATGGAGGCCTGGAAAAGTACTTGCCACGTAGCAATGCTCAATAAGTACTGGATGATAAGCTGTCTTTTCAGAGAAAAGACCTACTGTAAAATGTTTGTAGTTTGGGGGCTCATGGTGGTATGCAGAGCAGTGAGTAATACTTGTTTCACTTTTTCAACATTTTTCTAAATTTCTATAAATATGAAGTAGCTTTGTTTGAAGGGAAAAAGTTAAAATATTTGGGAGGAAAAATAGAGAAGCTATGAAATCAATAGCTATCTTCAAATATATTCAATATATAATCAATATTACTTGCCTATCTGTGAACTTCATGACTTTGTTGTTGTTTTCAGGAAATGCTGCTCAACCCATCTGTCTTCCCAACAGAGATCATAACCTTGAAGCAGGGATTCTTTGCATGGCCAGTGGATGGGGTAAGATTTCAGAGAGTAAGAGGCATCAAAGAGTACATAATACTTTTTCCAGGACTCTACCCAGGGGAAGCAGAAATAATTTTTTTGGCCATGGTTTCTGACCTAGTGAAGATCTCTGGTTTTCTTCACTATAGAAGAGTCTTATACTTTCTTTTAAGACTGTTTATATCACTCTTGTGTTCAGGTATGTCAGATAAAGGAAACTAGATACAACAATGAGAGATGAGGATTATGGTAAAAGGATAATCAGAAAATAGTGACAATAGTTAAGCTTCCTCGTCTTTAATATTGTGACTTTTTAAAAAGTCAAACTCTTAGGACAAAAAAATAGAAAGGTGATTTCAAAGGACTTGGGAGTGGGGTAAACGGGGCAGTGTTGATTGATCCAAGGGTATAGATTTGCAATTATAAAATAATTTCTGGAGCCCTAATGTATAGCATGCTGACTGTAGCTAATAATATTGTATTATATACTTGAACTTTGCTAAGAGTAAATTTTCAGTATTCTCACCACAAAAAGGTTAACTATATGAGGTGATGGATATATTAATTATCTCAATTATAATAATCATTTCACAATGTGTATATATCAAAATGTCATCTATATCTTGAAAACACATAATATCTCTCAATTACACTTTGAATATTAAAAAATACATTGTCACTTTTTTAAAATAAATAATTTCATAAAATATTGCTGCACTGACTAAAGTTTTCCTTCTGGTATAATATCTAAGCACATAGAAGCCACAATTGTATTATCTTAAAAATCTGAATTTTTAAAATCACATATGATTTTTAGAAACAAAATAATACACATTTTAAAAAGTGACTTCTACATTTAAAGATCTGTTTGAGAGCATTTTGAACTTGTAGGCTTCTTGTTTGTTCCAATGAGGACAATTGTTGACTAACTTATCGATCTTTCTCTACAGCATCAGAATGTTCAAATGTTCTACAAGAAGTGGAACTTACCATCATGGATGACAGAACGTGTAACACAGTGCTCAAGAGAATGAACCTCCCTGCTCTGGGAAGGACCATGATATGTGCTGGTTTTCCTGGTGGGGGAATGGATGCCTGCCGGGTACAAAAGCATAAACCAGCCCAGTTGTTCTGTAACATGGCTAAAAGTGGATCCTGCCTTTCCCCACAAGCTCCTTTGAGGGGAGCTACTGTGTCACAATGCTTTTTCCCTCATCCTTCCCTCAGGCTTCCACAGAAACAGTTTAGCTGAACTGAGAGAATTCTGTCCCATCCCCTTGCCCATTCCTGTTTTTATACATGTTTTATTTTGGTGAGTTGGGGCCAGGGGTTAGTTTCGACATGTCCAAACTGATGAAATTAAGCAAGACAACAACTTCATCAATCTTATTAGATCCCCTTATCCTTTATTTGACATTTTGTTAACTATGGTGATTTTTTTTTTTTTTTAAGTGAAGAATGTTGGCACAAAGTTTGACCAAAGACACATAGCTTTAGTAGGTGCTGGGTAAGAGATGTTGTGAATGACAGTGGCCTCCCAAGACTGACTCAACAACTTCACAAAGAATATCAACTTTTGTGATCTTTAAGGGGGGAGGGGAAGGGAGACTAACTTGTGAAAGACATGAGTCTTAAATTTTAGGTAAGTCTTCAAGTAAATTATTTTATACATATGTGTGTACTGTATACACACACACACACACACATATATATATACATATACACATGTATATAAGGTAGAGAACCAGAGAGTCATTATTCCTTGCCAGAAAGCAGCTTGAAACTGTCCCTGAAATTATCTGTTGGAAGAATTTCTAAGTTTTTCTTTAAGGGAATGATGGAGGAGTTTGAGAGGGAGGTGATAGTATCTTACACTGGTACCACTTTCTAAATTGGAACACAGATCGGCTAAAAGTGCTTTGTACTATCTGCATTCATTAGAGGCAAATCCTTTTTAGATGAAATCCTCAAAAAAACAATTCTATACCTTTTTTGAGGAGACTTTCTAAAATAAGACTGTCTGAAACTTATTCTCAAAGCAGCATATATTCTGGAATGTTATTGAAGACAGGATCCTAAAATCTTGAGTTCTTTACTGTCTGAGAGCCAATATAATTCTTTACATACACTCCCTGGGACAAAATGTGATTTCCCAAGCTCTTGTTTTCAAAGGCCTTAGAACAACTTTGGTAGGCTCTATTTACTGATGCTGTTGGCTTGGGAGATGACCAGTCTTATCCAGCAATTATAGGTGACAAGCAATAGCAGAAGCATATATCTGTAACCACACCTCCTCCTTCCATTGATTTTTGGAATGAAGATGGCAATTCCAAAAAAAAGTAAGCATTAGCCTTACAATATTGTAGCCAGTAGGTATAAAAGATTACATCTAGATGAAAATATTGTTTTGAAACTAGATGAGATAACAACGAAATGTATGAACAAAAATTTGGACAATATCTAGTCGTCTTCAATGCCCCTATCTCCTCTCAGTAGGAGATGAGTAGTGATGTTTGTGGAACTGATAAAATATTTTAACATGTGGCTATTTTTAAGATGTTCTTTCTTTGGTACTATTAAAGTGGGACTCTGGAGGTCCACTGGTGTGTAGAAGAGGTGGTGGAATCTGGACTCTTGCTGGGATAACTTCTTGGGTAGCTGGTTGTGCTGGTGATTCAGCTCCTGTGAGAAATCACCACAGGAAGGCATCCCTCGGCATTTTCTCCAAGGTGCTTGAGTTGATGGATTTTATCACTCAAAACTTGATCGCAGGTGGGTGAATTCTTTCTCCACATTTCATCCTAAGATATAAAACTGATCATGCTTATCTCAAGGGTGGTCATTCTGTGTGGTGGTATAATTAGAACTAAGCATTAGGGGGCGCACCTGTGCCTCAGTGGGTAGAGTGCCAGCCCCATATACCGAGGGTGGTGGGTTCAAGCCTGGCCCCAGCCAAACTGCAACAACAACAACAACAAAAATAGCTGGGTATTGTGGCAGGTGCTTGTAGTCCCAGCTACTCAGGAGGAGCAAGAGAATCACCTGAGCCCAGGAGTTGGAAGTTGCTGTGAGCTGTGATGCTTTGGCACTCTACTGAGGGAGATACAGTAAAACTGTGTCTCAAAAAAAAAAAAAAAAAAAAAAAAAAGCTTTAGAACAAAGCAAGAATACGGCTGGTTTTAAGTTCTTAGTCATATATATATGACTATATATGTAAAATTTTCATATCTTTTTGTATTTATGAGACTTTGTAAACAGACCTTGAGAATACTCCTCTAGGGATTCATTCTTCATTTTCTCCATTGACTTTTTTTTTTTTTTCCTCTATATTACTTAAAAATACTAAAAATAAATCACTTCTCTCCCACTTCATTCTGCCATATTCATTTTACTTGGCAACACTGGAAAAAATGAGGGAGTTAATTTGGTTCTGTGGTACAAAAGTCTACATTTAGGAAAATGTGACTCTGGAGATGCCAAGCCTGTTGTCCAGGAACTCTCTAATTAAGAAGAAACAAAGAAAAGGGTAGAGATAGTGACAATAAAAGGTGACGCCCAGGTAAGCCCAGAGAGCTGTAAAGGCACGGAGAAGAGGTTTGGGAGGCTCGGTCCTGAGAAACCGGAATGTTAGCCATGAAAAAGGGCAACTTCTCCAGAATGAGAGAACACAGTTCCAGAAAGAAGCTGGTTAGTATTAGAACCAAATAGATAGGACCCAAAGCCCCAGAACGCAGCATTCTCCAAGGTCAGCCACCTACCTAGCTGAGGACCTTGAGAAGCGCAGCAGTTTTTGGTCTAGCTGCAGGCCAGCCAGCGCTGCCCAGCTGGCCGTGAGCAGACTCTCATCTCACTTTGGTTCAGTCTTAGGCATGAAAGTCCTCTGTTCTTTGCTATGCTGCTTGGGAGCAATTCTCAGTGGGTGGGGACTGCATTCTACTTTAATCATCCTGATGAGAAGGTTGGCAGATTTAAAAGCCTTGAATAAAGGTTAATGGTAATAAGATTTTAAAAGGGCATTGAAATCAGGCCATAACAGTTAATTCCACAGTCAGATGAGCATCAGAATGTGATAAGTAACTTGTTTAACACTTCCTTGGGATCATCTTCCTAAGCCTCTCCCTGTTTTATTTGCCTGTTTCTAACGCTTCTTCCCCCATCCATTCCTATAATTGGCTATTGGAAATAGGGTTAAACAAAGTTTTCTTAATGCTTAAAAATCAAATGAATTAAATCTCTCTCATCTTATTTTTAAAACCATCCTAAGTATCAAATTATTTTGACTCCATGTAGCCTTGTAGCCTAAAGACATAGGAGGCCCCTGCC
The DNA here is from genome assembly GCA_963574355.1 of Loris lydekkerianus. Classification (NCBI taxonomy): domain Eukaryota; kingdom Metazoa; phylum Chordata; class Mammalia; order Primates; family Lorisidae; genus Loris; species Loris lydekkerianus. The sequence continues at coordinate 50,533 of CAUYPK010108072.1, read as the reverse complement.
TCTGAGAAGAGTTCCTTTCTGCGTTGATTTTTTTTTTAGAAGTTATAGTTTCTAATTTTTATATCACATTGTCAAAAATGACATTTAAATTATTATTTTAATGTCATTTATTGCTGGGAAAGGTATTCTTTACACACGCTATAGATTTTGATCAGGGCAAACCCTTCTCAAAATGAGTCTGAGCAGTATAACAAAGGGCCTGCATTCCGTTCCAGGTGTGCATGGAAGCCAGGAAAAAGCCAATACAAAGTTTACCATAGTCATGATCTGAATGTTCAGTTTTAAAGGTAAACTTTACAACATCCTGCTCATATTTATACATCAGTTTCTAACACTTAAACCCTAACACTGGCATCTGAAAATTTTGAGTGGAGATTGAGCAGGCCATTGCTAAAAGTTGTATACATTTACTTTAGTTATCTTTATACAAAGGCATTTTATATCACCCAGGATAGCTTAGAAAGAGATGATAGACTTGGATAAATGCTAAATCTAAATTTTTCTTTAATTCTGATTCAAAAATTTTAAGTCTGCTTACAAATACAATGTGTAAATTATAGCCTTTAAAAACATTTGCATTGTCATAAATAAGTTATAAGTTGTACAGCTTTAGGCTGACCTCTATATCCTAATAAAATATTGTTTATGGCTGGGGCAAATTATTAATGTCTTTTCCATTTTTTTTTTTTTTTTTTTTTTAAAGATTATAAACCTCAGGGGACAGTGTTATTTGGGAAAAGTGCAAAGATTATGTACCCCTATTCCAAAGAAGACAAGTATTCTTATAATTGGTACGTATCTTAGGTAGGAATGATTCCTGGGGTTCCTGCCCCCACCAAAATCAGGCAATTAAAAGACTATTTTGGTAATTTTATTTAGTATCTCAAATTCCTTATCTTATTAATATAAAAGCATGTATTTCATCTGATGATTTTGGCTAGTGAATATTTACTGATGTTCCTGATACTCATTAATATAAATTGTTAACCTGAGTAGTATAAAGACTAAAGCTCACCTATATTGATGTATTCAATATCTAATTTAACAGCATGGTAATGAAATTGCCATGAGAACTTAGTGATTAATCCCGTCACACTTCTATAATCATGGTAATACTTGGTAAAATATCACCTAGTGATATGAATAGTTCACACTCTATAAGCCTTAGTACCTTTTAAATAAATTTCCTGCATATTCTATCCTCTGTAGGCCTAAAAAATATCTTGAAGCTTTAGAAATTAGTTTTTACAAGTATTGCACTTTTCTTAAGTGATATAAATTTATTTTCAAAACTATTTTGAAAATTAGCCAAGAATGGTGGTGCGTAACATGTAGTCCCAGCTACTTGAGAGACTGACGTGACAGAGTTGCTTGAGCCCAGGGGATTGAGGCTACAGTTAGCTATGATTGTATCTCTGCACTCTAGCCTAGGAGACAGAGCAAGACTTTCTCTTTAAAAAATAGTGAGCAGGGCAGTGCCTGTGGCTCAAAGGAGTAGGGGCTCAAAGGATTAGGCCCCATATGCTGGAGGTGGTGGGTTCAAACCCAGCCCCAGCCAAAATCTGCACACACAAAAAAAATAGCATTGAATGGTATACTACAGAGGTAGATGAGAGCTCTGGGTTTACAGTCTGGTACGAGGAGAGAGCTGAGCAAAGATAACCATAATACAAAACACAATGAAACTTTATAATCCGTAATATCCAGCTTTATTGGTACTTCTTTGAAAAATGGAAACTAATTCCCCGTGTAGTGATTGGTGAAGTGTAGGGGTAGAGTGGTTATAAGGTGGGGGAAGGGTTAAAATTGCTTTAATGAAAGGTACCATTGAAACTAGGTACAGAAGGATAGTTATTTTACAGCTCGTGTGGTCTTTTATAACTCTAATATCTAAGATTTCAACAGATGGAGAAAAAGGAAAAGGTCGTTGTAAGCAAAGGGCATTATGAATAAACACCATCAAGGAGTAGAGAAGGATCAGGGTTGTCTGGGTTAACATCCTGGTGTGGCTGGAGAGCTTTGAGAATGAAAACTGGAATAGCAGCACATGGTGGGGCCAGGAAAGATGACCAGGACTTAATCGCAGAGAACCATGAGTTCTACACAAAGTAATTTAGACTTTCTGCCATAGCCAATGGTAAGCTAAAAGGATGGAAGGCTTATAATTTATAAAATGAATGTAAAATAAATGTAAAAAAGTATGGAATGAGGAAAATGTGGCTTCATTGCGGCCCATAGTTGAAAGGATTAAGGGTCTAAATTGACTTTTCTGAGTCAACCTTGTGTCTCTTTAGATGGGGATATTGATAAGCTTGAATTTATCTGAAGGACAATGACCAGATGGAAAAAAGCTTAAAACAATGTTCTGAGAGGTATGATTAAAGGCACCAGGGTTATTTTTGATCTGAAAGGACTGAAGAGGAAGAAGAAACTGTCTCAATTTATCTTAGGGGCTTCTAGAGAAGCAGAGCATTAACTGCAGGATATCACCCAGTGAGTTTGGAGAGGGCAGAGTTCAGTCAATATTTTTTTACTTTGGGAAGTTTCTGGCTTGCCTCAGGGACTAACGAATGTCCTTTATAAGTGAGCAAAATATTTTTATATTGGGTAGGAGACATGCAGGGGATGGCCCATTTACTCTCAAACACAAGTGACTTAGACAATGAAGTATTGTGGGGATTTATGCAAGAAAAAGGTTCAAGACAGAATGTAGTTGTTAATGTTGGAAATTGCAGAAATCAACATGAGTTTAGATAAAATGCCATCGGATATAGAAATTCAAAATTTGAGAGTTGATTGGTAGAACTGTGGGATTAGAGGTCATGTTCACAATGGGCCAAGTGATTGCTGAAAATTTTGTATCCCAAATGTTCAACACATTTTAACTGAAGCTATCAAATGTGTCAGATATTGTTTTAGGTTCTAGGGATACAGCAATGAAAGGAGCACAAGAAAATGCTTGCCTTTGAGAAGCAAGCTAGAAGGTGGAAGTGGGATAATTAAAAAAAAAAAAAAGTATAATATATGTAACAGTAGAAAGTAGTAACTGCTATACAGAAAAATCAAGAAAGAGGCATAAGAAGTATTAGGTCAGCTAAGGAGACTGCACTAGAAATATGATACTTGGAAAAAGACTTGAACAAGGTGAAGGGAGTCAGGTCATTTTGGAAAGGAACACTCCAGGCAGAAGGAATGGTAGATGCAAGGCAAGAACACATCTGATATTCTTGGGCAATAGCAAAGAGCTAGAGTTGGGTAAGACCAGAAGGCAGGAGCCAGATTGGTTTGGCCTTGTGTTACATAAAAAGGACTTTGAAATTTACATAGCAAGACCTCAACTCTGCCAAAAATAAATATATAAATAGCAAGCCAGGTGTGACGCATGCACCTGTAGTTCCAGCTATAGTGAGAGATTACTTGAGGACAGGAATTTAAAATTGCAGTGAGCTATGATTGTACCACTGCACTCCAGCCTGGGCTACAAGCAATACCTTTTCTAACCACACAAACACACACACAAAAGCAGGACCAAAAGCTTAGAGACCAACTACCACAATCATCCAGGTGAGAGATGGTGATAGCTATGATGACACCACAGGATTTGCTGATGGGTTGAAATTTTGGGTTGTGGTTGTTTTTAAAACATTGGGTTTTGAAAGAAAGCAGAGCCCCTCCTGCCTGACTTAAGGGCTTTTGACCAGAGCTGTTGGAAGAACAGAACTTCTGTTATCTGAGATAAGGAAGACAGGGCACTGGCTTTTAGGCAGTAGAGTTAAGAAAAGGATTGTGTTTGGATAGAGTAGAATGAAGTTAAGCTTATGGGCAGAGGAGAGAGAATCTCTAGACTCTAGAGAAAACCTTAGAAATGTAAAGTAAATTTTATGGAAAAACAACAAATACAGAAGTATTAACATTGAAGAAAATGAGTAATTCCTGAGAAAGCAACAAAGTGACGAGGATTGGTAGGAAAGCTGGCAGGATTTACTAGAAATCTAAGTGATCATACAAGCTTTCAGTTGCTTTAAATTTAGAGAATGAGGCTGAGATTAAATAGGTAAGAAGATATTAGGTAGCTCATAGGGACTATAGTAAGGAGTCAACCAGAGATGGACAAGAAGACCTTCAGCAGCATTAACACCCCAGATGGTAATAGCAGAAATTTTTATTCTGTTTCAACAAATCTAAGATAAAAAAATTAGTAGTAAAATACATCATTAATTTCTGTACCACCAATAGGGAAATCATACCCAGGACAGGACCATATAAAGCTGGGTCACCAAAGAAATACCTTCAGTGTAAGGCTCCCCAGGCATAAACCCCACCTGCATGGAAAGTTATATGCCTCAATCAACCTTGGCCCTAGATAAAGGAAGGTTTAAAAAAAATTCCCTAAGAATTTGAATCGCAGAGTGATACTCATGCACATCTACAGTCTAAATTTTCACCAAAATTATAGTCTAAAACCTCAAGCAGAAAAATTCAGTAGTATGAATTTGATAGTGGCCCAAGGTGACTGCCAGAAGTTAATGGGAATCCTCCCTGGAAGAACTCTCTCAATCCAGCTCTATAGGAATTCTCAGACTCCATTGTTCAGACTCCATTGTAAGATGTATTCTGAATGTAGAATGTTAAAATGTGGAAAGAAACTACATTTCTAAGTTATTTTAGAAGTAAACAATGGAACCAGTTAGTGTGTTAGTGACTTCCTCAGCATGCTGTGCAGCCTTGGCTACTCAAGGGTTTTGTAAGTTTCCAATGGATCTAATTGAGTCATAAGGCAGGAAAATGCTGTAAAGGAGAAGAGGAAGTGGCACAGTGCATCCAAGCCTCTCTTGATCCTGGAAGGTGGTGGTTAGACTCCCAGAAATGGCAGCTAGCACCTAGTTTGTCCTCCTTCCACCCATACCTAAGGGAGACTTTGCATTTTCCAGAACCTACAAAGTGCCTGGCACATAGTTAATGTTCCATAGATCCTTGAATCAATGGTTAATTTTGGCACCCCTCTCTCACTTAGAGTGGCTAGACCTCAGAGTTCTTTTAAATATGGCAATCACAAAAATCAGGGTTGGCATAAATTTGAAACCCATTTTATACCTGTATGTTAGAGATTTTTGAGGTGGAAAATTATTTCATAAAAACTAAGTACTGGCCTTTGGAGTCATAAAGCCTGAAGTGCAGTTACAGCCAGATGAGAGGTATAATAAGTCTTTTAATATCAATTCTGATTTTCCTATTTGGAAAAGGAGGAATAATTTCTCTTCTGCCTATCTTAGAGGGATGTAATGAGTCTCAAGAATGATGATGGATGTGGAGCAGTTTCTCCATTGACGTGCTTAGACAGAGAACTTTATAACATGCAGCTTATTTTTACATCTGTATTTAGGGTTATGGACTTGAACAGAAAAAGACCAGAGCAAAGAAAGTTTCTGAGGAGATATGGAGAATTACTAGTGCCCTGTTTTTTGGAACCTTGGCATAAAAGAATTGAATAATTCCTACAGTCCTGAGCATTTACTACTTAAAGGACAGTGGGGCTAAAATTACTGAGAAAGACTGCCATATTTTGGAAAGACGTTCATTTTGATGTGTTAGAGTCCAGATAAGATTGCTTTGTGTTGGGATGAATGTCAGTCATGGAAGAACCTAGGATTTATGGTCCGCTGGGATTTCTCTTCTTGAATAATAATGAAAAGATGATATATTGTTATATAAGACTACTTCAAAATGTTTGGACGTGTTTTTAAAGATGTCCATGAAAGGTCATAGCTGACCTTAATGAGAGTCAGAGAGAAGGTTTTGCAACTCCAGGGACTATGATTTAGAATGACCTTTGAAGGACGGGGCTGCTTAGGGTTAGCATATGCTGCATGGTGCATAATTCATAAGAATTGCAATCTAGATGAATATCATGAATTTTAATTAAGCAAGAATTTAGATGAATCTTAGATTTTTTTATAGATCACAAGTCTAGCATTTTAGAAATAAGTGAAATTTAAAGGATAGTTTCTGAGCATTCTCTAATACTCACCTATTTGTTGGATAAATGTTGGCAATTTGAGAAAACCGAACTTTATCTCACATAAAAAAATTTCCATAGGCGTTTATCTTTTTTTTATTCTGTAAAATTTTATTGTTGGTGAGCTGTGAGCTAAAATGTAGAATTGGCTCTTCCATTTATTTTAGTTTTCTCTCCTCTACTTCAGGTCATGTATCTGGAAAATAATAGTACCAGAAAATAAAATTGTCTTGATAAAATTTATGAGTTTAGACATAGAAAATCAAGTTGGATCTTTACAATCAAGTAATGGGGTGCTGATTAGTAAGTATATTGTGTTTATTTTATATTAGAGTAGCTAAACGATTGCACACAGGGCAATCTTTTTATCTTACCTACAGTTGGGGGTGGTGGTGGCCAGAGTAGAGATAGGGAAAGACATTGACCATTCTCTTCAGTGTTTTTCGAAGGTAGGCACCAAATACTGCTTTCTTTTCTCAAGTTCATTAGCAGTATTGAATGAAATTGATGTCATGATCCCCAGAAAACTTCCTTTCAAGGCAGTTTTCTGAATTTTTATCCCCAAAGTGGGTACATGTTTATGAAACTTGGTAAATACGTATGAGCAAAAAGAAGAAAATGTAAAACATTCATAACCCTATCACTTAGAGATAACCACTATTTACATTTTGATACATTTCCATTTATATACACACTTGGAACTTTATATTGTTTTATAATTTTTTAATTTCATGTCATTACATTTTTTTCTTAAATACCTCGTATAAGCTATGTAAACATAATTGATAATTATGTATCTACCTTAGTTGAAATATGTGTGGGACATGGTAGAAGGTCACCACAGCTGGCTGAGACCTTCATCTCTAAGTCTTTGTGGCCAATGCTTAGGACAAAGTTCTCTTCACACATGACAGGATGCTGTAGACAAAGTATTGTCTTTGGGGGGTATAATATTTATTGACTAAATGATTTTTTCTCAGGCCTCCTATTTACCCAGTAATCTTTTTTTTTTTTTTTTTTCAACCATTCATTTGTTAAGCATTAACTATATCTGAGGCTATCAGGTACCTAGACATTTATAGAGACAAGGCAGTCTCTGCCAAAACGAGCTTGTAGTTTGTGATAACTAAAGGTGTATAATAAAGTAGAGAAAGACATAGAATAGGGAAAAGTGCTGTGGTGATTCAGGAAAAGATAGTTCTTATTTCTAGTGGGTGTCTGGGAGAGCTCTTGGGAGAACTGAACTCTGAGTTAGGCCCTGGACACGTATGACTGGGAGTGAGAGGTGAATTGTGAATTGATAGCAAAATCACTGGAGCAGACAATATGGAAGAATCGAAGGGGCCACCAGGGAGTTTGGCCTGTTTAGAGCAGAGAGCTCCTGAAAGATAATATTTTAAAAACTGCACATAAGTTCCTAACACTTTTGAGTCGTGGTATTTTGATTTCTTTTCCTTTTCAGGTAAGGTCTGTGAAGATTCAGAGACCAGGGAGGCCACAGTTACTTTTATTTCTGATACAGAGAACAGTGGCAACAGATTTAACCTTACCTTTACTGCTGCACGGAACTCAGAAGCGGGTATTTCAGATATTTAATTCCCTGCTGGTTTTCCTTGTTGTGGGGATGAGGAAAAGGAAATGCCTTTGGTCAGTCAATGAAATTCCTCATTGCTTCCCCGGTCCAGGTTGTCAGAGTATGGCCGTGTTGGTGGAAGGGACAATTCACTCTGCTGATTATCCTGACTTGTATCCCAGCCATGTGCAGTGTCATCAGCTCGTTCGTGCTCCAGACAAACGCACGGTAAAGGTAGGCAATGAAGGAATCTCTCTACTTCATAGAGAAAGGAGAACTTAATTCATCTGGATTGTTAAATTGTCATTATGAGGAGGGCTTCTTTTGTCATTTTTTGCTCTCAAAACGGATCTCTTTGTGTGATTTCTAAGAATTTCAGTGAATTAAGGGTGTGTGTAATGGAAAGTAAGGCTCCTTCTCATCAGATTTCTATCCAATGCCCTGCAGATCCACACTGATGGATTACTGCAGTCCCCCCCAGAGGCATTCTGAGCATTTACTCACACATATATCCTTCTGTTAAATGACAGTGTTTTGTCTACTGCAGAGTATCTCAAACAGCCTCCCAGATGAACCTTTAGAGCTCTTTTTTACTACTGCATAAAATGTCGTATGATGTTCTGAACTCAATAACAGTTCCCTATTAACCGGTGTTCAGTGAGTTTCTATTCTTCGCCCCTACCAGCAATGTTGCCTCACTGTTCCTGTGTAACTATTTTTGACACATGGTATATATAATTCCCAGCATTGGGCTTTCTGGGCTTGATAGTCATTGCCAAATTGCCCTCCGAGAAGACTTCAATTATTTACACTTCTATCTGAGGGTATGTGAGGGTGTGACATAGAGTCTTTAAATATACGCAGGAAAACGTTTCAAACTTCTCTTCCTTGACCACTTATCTGTTGTGTTTATAATTTGTACAGTTGACGTTTGAGGCCTTTACAGTTGAATTGAACCCAAACCGTATTTCTGATGCTGTTGCGATTTATGGTGATTCCAAAGAAGAGCGCAGGTTAGGTGGGTAACATTCCCTCCTTTAAATCTGAAAAGCACTGGATTCACCGGAGTAGCTGCAGTGTTAGCGGGTTCCCTTGGGTATCCCGAGGTAGTATGGGAATGTGAATTTGTTGCACTAGAAACTAGTAAAGTGTTTAATTAAAAAATGAAAATGTGAGGCAGCGCCTATGGCTCAGTGGGTATATACCAAGGGTGGCAGGTTCAAACCCAGCCCTGGCCAAATTGCAACGAAAATAATAGCCGGGTGTTGCGGTGGGCACCTGTAGTCCCATCTACTCAGGAGGCTGAAGCAAGAGAATTGCCCAAGCCTAGGAGCTGGAGGTTGCTGTGAGCTGCTGTGTAATGCGACGGCACTCTACTGAGGGCGATAAAGTGAGACTCTGTCTCTACAAAAAAAAAAAAAAAGAAAGAAAATGTGGAAAATGTTTTAGACTATTTGAAAAATGAAAATGGAAGTCCTCAAAGAAAGGTAAAAATAGTAACAGTGAAGATGTCTTTAACAGTTATTTAAGGTAAACTTTTAAACTTCCTTCTTTCTGTGTTTATTCCTTCTATTGCTGGTATTTTGATATTTGTGTTCAAGAAAAGTAACCAAAAGCGATAATTTCTGCTCAAGTTTTACAATTAATTTTAAGACCCAAGTTTAAACATGTGGGCGTATGCTTTTTACAGACCTCCCCTCATTGTCTACAAAGCAATAATCATTTGAGATTTTTGTCCCTACTATAAATTATGATGTCTTTACATCATAACTGTGAAATTAGAAATTAGATGGCTTCACCCCATTTGTAGAGCATTTTCTATGAGATAAAATTATAATGTATTGTTATTGTGAAACTAATGTTGAATTTCCATATGAGTGGTAAGGCTGTGCCTAAAAATCAAATTTGGAAAAAACCAAAGCTGCTAATTAAATAATTAATTGGGCTCTATTTTACCTTTGTGTTCTGATATTTAAAACATTTTCATGACTATAAATCAAATTCCCTAAAATTTCTTAGGTAAACTTTGTAGAATCTTGAACACTCTGATATTGAGTCCCATGATAGTGGTAGTACGTTTTAAAAATGAAGGTGAAAATAATTTCTGAGTCTTTAAGGCTGGATTCACCTTTTGAAAATAATTTCTGAGTCTTTACGGCTGGATTCACCTTTTTGCACCCAGACAAAAGGAATATCATATTCAAAGAACCTAAAGAAAGAGAGTGGATGATGCATAAGAAAACTACAAATAATAATGTTTGAATTTTGGAGAAAATGATGCAAAAGGTAGGGGTTAGATCATATTGGGCACAAGGCATTGAATTGTAAGTATCAGAGTGATAGGATAGCTAGCTAGCATTTATTGATTACTTGCTCTATAGCAGGTATAGACTGAGGATTTCACATGCATTGTCACATAAGTTCCTCCTTGCAAATCTAGGAGGTGTGTGCATTGCTCTCTCTTACAGATGAGAAGACTGGAGCTTAGAAAACTTAAGTAACTTTCCCTAAAATGTGCACTTGGTGAGAGGTGGAACCAGAATTCAAACCTCCATTTCTCTACAGCAGGGGTTCTCAAACTGCAGCCCACGATCCACATGAGGCAGTGTGATTGTATTTGTTCCCGTTTTGTTTTTTTACTTCAAAATAAGATATGTGCAGTGTGCATAGGAATTTGTTCATAGGTTTTTTTTTAAACTATAGTCCGGCCCTCCAACAGTCTGAGGGACAGTGAACTGGCCCCCTGTTTAAAAAGTTTGAGGACACCTGCTCTAGAGTAATGTGGAAAATACGGGTGAACTCACACATGCAAGGAGAGTAGTGACAAAGTTGTAAAGAATTTATTCAAGATGTTTTTGATTCTATATGTTATGGGATGGGGTAGATGAAGGAAGAAAAGTCAGCATGATTCTCAGGCTGCTAGCTTAAACGGCTAGGTAGATGGTGGAACCACTAAATCAGCAGCTCTCAACCTGTGGGTTGAGAAATGAGGCCGTGTTGACGGTTAAAATCGATTCCATTTGAGACATGCAGGTCTTTATGAGTTTGTGGGAAATCCTAATGGCGATAGCTGACAGACCTAGGTCTGCCTAGTTGTAGGTCTAGAATTCAGAAAAAAAGATTTCGATTGAAGACAGAAATCTTGAAATCATGTCTATGTAGATGAGTAAAAACAGGATATTGAACATTACCTTGAGGAATATTTTTTCAGGCTAAAGAAAAGGATTTTGAAAAAAGAAAGAAGAAAAAAGGTGCTATTGAGGGTGGCGTCTATGGCTCAAAGGGGCAGGGCTCCAGCCCCATATGCCGGAGGAGGCGGGTTCAAACCCAGCCCTGGCCAAAACTGCAAAAAAAAAAAAAAAAAAGAAAACCAAACAAAAAAAAGGTGCTGTTGAAAAGAGACAGCTATGGATAGAGGATAGATCAAAGAAACCAAGAACAGTGGCCTGAAGCCAAGGAAGGAGGAATTGCTTAAAAGACCCAGAGCAAGAGTACCATTCAGAGATACCTAAGAAAAGCATTGTCTATGGGATCTGGCATCGAGCATTAGCGTTAGTGAGATCTTCTGCAGAGTGGTTTTATTATTGAGCAGGGTAAACAAGTAGGGTCAGTTAGTATGGCTACTCTAAATATTTTTAATTAAAAATTTTTCTTCTACAGACAGCTCAAATAAAATTGAACCAAGATCACCTCCCCAAACCATTCCTGTGTCTGCTGCAAAACCTATTCCGTATGGTGAGTTGATGGCCATGTTACCTATTTAATTTCCCTTCTTTATTAACTAGATGTTGCTTGTGGAAATCTTATGTTTGATATAACTCTGCAATGAAGACAAATAAATGGCTTTTATATGTAGGCCTATAAAACTTCCAGAATCCTGTTTGGGTTTACATTTATACTCGTAAATAGAAGGAACAAATAGGAACAAATAAACTTTGGGATAGGAAGAAAGGATTACAAAGGCAATCCTTTGTCTTCATTTATTATTGTACAGACTTGATAGCTACCCTGACTTCCCAGAGTCTGTGTTTAATATAATTTTGCATTGTGAAGCAGACGATGAAAACAAGGTTTTTTTGGTTGAATGTTTTCTTGTTCTGTATTATTCCTTTAACTCACACTGGCATCTTTGAGCTTCCTTATGCTGTGAGTGGCTGGTTAAATACTACGATCTTCCATTGTTCTGTGTGCATGTACTGAAAATGTTCAAGTTGATGTGATGGGAAGTCACACAAGGAATAGAAGAGGAGAAAATATCTGGCTTTTACTGGGGAGTTGGGGAAAGCTTCATGGGGGAAAAAAAAAATGCTTGAGCTAAGTCCCAGCGGTTCCAGCCAAGAGAACTGGCATTTAGATGCCTGAGCAAATTGGACACATTTGAGGGTCAGTAAATAGTTTCATACAGTGAGAACAGGAGGCAAAATAAGGCTGTATAATGAAGACTCTTGTCAATTCACTGCTGACAAATGTGAAATTTTTCTACTAGAATGTAAATTCCATGAGGGATGGCATTTTTATTTGTTCTGTTCACTGATACCACCAATGTCCAGAATAGTGCCTGGCAAAGAGTAAGCACTAAATATTATTTTGTAGGCTTGCAGCTAAAACTCTTGATTGCCTAACATAGTCACCCACATTTTTATAATCAGATTCCTCAGAGGTGAGTCGTGGGAGCCAGTGTCTTTAAAAAGCTCATCTGATATTTGGGAATGATTGTTGGCCATGACCAGCCTTTGGAGGAGTGTGTTCTAATTCTTTCAGCTCATTTTGCCATTGTTTTCATCTTTGCGGCAGGCATCTGTGGTATCCCTCCATTTAGTCCTCAGTGGCTTTCCAGGAGAATCGCAGGAGCAGAAGAGGCCTGCCCCCACTGTTGGCCATGGCAGGTGGGTCTCAGGTTTCTAGGTGATCACCAATGTGGAGGTGCCATCATCAGCCCATCGTGGGTTCTGACTGCAGCCCACTGTGTGCAATCGTGAGTGAAATGATATTTTTCTTATCTATTTTGCACGTTTACAGACAATGCCTAGGACACGAGGATAACTATCTAACTACTAAGATCATCTGGACTGATTCTAAGTGGGACTCTTCCTTTCAGGGTCCTTTTGCAGAGTCATCCAGCCTCTATTTAAACCATAACGGGGAGGAAAAAGTTAAATCTTAACATTGCCAGTCCCCTTTATGGAGATCTCTGATAATTGTGTTGAACTAAAATCTCTCCATTGCAGAAATCTTATGGATCTAAATTGACTGTGGTTCTAAAAAACAAGAACTAAGTCTTATTTCTTCTGTCAGGCAGCAGTTCTTCCTATATTTGAAGATCCCCCTCACATTCCCCTGTAGCTTAAGCTTTGAGCTAAGTGTTCTTAGTTCTATCTTGGTTTAATAATTCCAGATGCCTTACCCTGCAGGCACCTTCCCCTGTGTTAAATGTGTTAAAATTATGAATTATTCCATAATATGAAAACAAATTGTACATAATAAGTATAAAGAATAGTTATTAAATGTACATTTGTGTTCCCACCTCCCTAATTAGGAATGATCTTTCTCCTTACCTTTAAAGATTCCTTAGTACCCCTCCTAAGAGGTAAACAACTTGCTAAATGCTGTATTCATAATAGGTTTTTCCCCTCAGTTTTAACATATATGTATCCTTGAAACAGTGTATTGTTTGGATTTTCTTGGCTTGATCTTCATGTAACAGAATTACAATTTATATACTTCTATCACTTGCTTTTATCCTGATTAATGTGTTATATAGATTAAGCTATATAGCTAAGTATAATTGAAATTAATTTGTTTTCATTCCAGACTAGGTAAGTCAATCACTTGTGGGTAGAATCTGGCATATATATATATATATATATATTTTTTTTTTTTTTTTTTTCTTAATAGCTACCCAGGTGTTTCCAATATGCAGACTGGGTGAAGAACTTCTTGTCTCTCTGACTCTATCTTGATCATTCCCCTGTCTGCTCACAGGAAGGCAGTCCCAAATGGCCTTTCTGTTGCTCAAACATGCTGAGCTTTTTCCTGTCTCAAGGTCCTTGTAGATGTTGTTTCCTCTGCTATTCCTCTGTCACGTTTGCACATGAAATTTAATCATCAAGTCTCCTTAGATTCCTCTTGGCTGTCAGTTCTCAGAATCTCCTCATTTTTGATGACCAGAGCGTGCTGTCCAGAAACCTGGGGACTGCCCGTCCCACCACTGTTGGCACCTGAGCACCCATCATGGGGTCTGAGGTCAGGCCACTATCACCACAACTGTCACCTACCCACTCATGCCACGCAGGCCTGGGGACAGGCCCACCCAGCCTATTGCAGCCCTTGCCAAAAACAGTATGGAAAGCTTGGAAAACAGGACTAAAGAACCCACTTATCTGCCTGGCCCACTTATCTTCCCTGGTTCCCAAGCAAGCCCCCCAAAAGCCCAAGAATCAGCCTGCCTGAACGAGCTAACAATACTGCCTATGTACTCTACCCTGGTGCCCAAAGACTGGCCCACCTGGCATTCTAGTCTCCAGCAAAACTTAGCACAGTCTACACTGAGAACTCCAGAAATCAGACACCACTTACCCTGTTTGCAGCTAAAGAAATCATGTTCACAGCCAAGGAAATCTTATAGAGATTATGCCACTGTGTACACCAGAATCAAAGCCAAAATACCCTACCTAACCAATGCTATACATAAATATTCAGGGAAAAAAAGTTTTCACCATGAAAGCAAATTCGAAAACTTGAAAGAAGTAGCTGTTACACTAGATGCACAGATACCAATGTAAGGATAGAGGATATACTGAAAAGCAGGGAAATATGACTCCATCAAAGGGACACAACAATTTTCTAGGAAGAGTCTCCAATCAAAAATGAAATTTATGAAATCTCAGAAAAAATTAAAATATTAATACCAAAGGAGGACAATGAGATATAGAGAATAATAAAAGATCATAGAAAGAAATCAGAAAAACAATTCAGCATATAAATGAGAAACTTACCAAAGAGATAGATATACCAAATTTCTAAAAGTAAAGAATTTCTAAAAGTAAAGAATTCCTTGGGTGAAATACAAAATATATTCAAACATTTCAACAGTAGCTTATATTAAGCAGAAGAAAGAAACTCAAAATTTGAAGACTAATATTGTGATATGACCTGGTAACACAAAAATAAAAGGAGGAAAAAATGAGTAAAGCCTACATGATCTGAGACACCACAAGGTGACCAAATATTCAAGTTTTCATTGTGCCGGAAGATGAAGTGAAACTGAAAGTTTGAAAACCTATTTTATGAAATAGCAGATGAAAACTCCCAAACTCTACCAAGAGATCTAGACATTCAGATACAGGAAGCTCAAATTTCCATAAATAGATACAATTCAAAAAGTTTTACATTATAATGAAACTGCCAAATGTCAAAGAAAATTAAAAAAAAAAAAAAAGCAAGAGGAAAGTATCTAGCTCACTTATAAGGGAATTTCCATCAAACTAACAGTGGATTTCTCAGCAGACATCTTATAGGACAGGAGAGAATGGAATAATATATTGAAAGTGCTGGGGGAGGGGGAAACCCCATAATTTCCAGACAAGACTACTACAACTACCAAAGTAATCCTTTGTAAAGGTCTTGTAAAAAAAAAAAAAGAAAAAGAAAAAAAAAGAAAGGAAAAAAAAAATACAAAGTTCTTTTGAAAAGATGGTCATTATATCACTTTTTAGACTAAACAAGACAAAAGAGGGAAGAGCCAAAATAAATGCAAATCATCAGAGACAATTGTCAACTGTATACTAACCAGATAAATTTCTGGACACCCACAACCTACCGATATTGAATCAGGAAGAAATAGAAAACCTGAAAAGACCAATTATGAGTAATGAGATTGAATCAATGATAAAATATCATAACAAATAAGTCCAGGACCAGATGGCTTAGATCTAATAAGTCAGTAAGCTTGCAGAATGAGCTAGGTGAGAAAGAAATTAAGAAGGCAATCCCATTACAATCACTATACAAAATTAAAATACCTGGCAATAAATTTAATCAAAAAGGTGAAATATCCCTACAAGGAAAACTACAAAATGCTGATGAAAGAAATTGAAGAGGTCACAAATTAATGGAAAGACATTCTATGCTCATGGAATAAAAGAATTAATATCATTAAAATGACCAAACTGCCCAAAGCAATATATAGATTCGGTGCCATTCTGTCAAAATTTCAACATTTTTTTACAGAAATAGGAAAAACAATCCTAAAATTTATGTGGAACCTAAAGAAAGCCAGAATAGCTGAAGCAATTCTGAGCAAAAAAAAAAAAAAAAAAAAAAAGGCTGAAAGCATCATGACTTCCAAATATATTACAAAGCTATAGTAACCAAAACAGCATGGTTGCAGTGCCTGTGACTCAAGGAGTAGGGTGCTGGCCCCATATGCCAGAGGTGGTGGGTTCAAACCCAGCCCCGGCCAAAAACTGCAGCAAAATAGCATGGTATTGGTATAAAAACAGACACATAGACCTATAGAAGGGAATAGAGAGTCCAGAAATAAATCCATGAATTTATAGCCAACTGATTTTTGACAAAGACACCAAGAAGATACATTGAGGAAAGGATATTGTCTTCAACAAATGGTACTTGGAAAACTGATTATCGACATGCATGAGAATGAAACTGGACCCCTATCTCTCACTATATCCAAAAATCAACTCAAATTGTGTTAAACATTAAACCATATGACCAGAAACTATAAAATTTCTGGAAGAAAACATACGGAAAATACTTCTGGACATTGGTCTAGGCAAAGATTATATGGTTAAGACTTCAAAAGTACAGATAACAAAAACATAGAAATGGTACCATATTAAGCTAAAAAGCTTCTACACTGCAAATAAAACAGAGTGAAGAGACAATCTGATGAATGAAGGAGAATATTTGTAAACTATTCATCTAAGAAGGGACTAGTATGCAGAATATACAAGGAATTCCATTCAACATTAAAAACCCAAATAAATCCATTACAATGTGGGCAAAGGACATTGATAATGACTTCTAAAAAAGACTTACAAAGAGCAAACAGATACATAAAAAAATGCTTAACATCACTAATCATCAGGGAAATGTCATAAAAACCACTATGAGATATCTTCTTACTTTAATTAGATGGCTATTATTAAAAAGATGGGAAAAATGATGATATTAAGGATCTGGAGAAAAAGGAATTCTTACATATTCTTGGAGGGAATTTAAATTAGTAGAGCCACTCTGAAAACCTTTATGGAGGTTTCTCCAAAAAGAGAAAATAAAGCTGCCATATGATCTAGAAATTCCACTAGTGGGTATCTATCAAAAGGAGAAGAAACCAGAATATCAAAGGGATACCT
The DNA here is from genome assembly GCA_963574355.1 of Loris lydekkerianus. Classification (NCBI taxonomy): domain Eukaryota; kingdom Metazoa; phylum Chordata; class Mammalia; order Primates; family Lorisidae; genus Loris; species Loris lydekkerianus. The sequence continues at coordinate 33,570 of CAUYPK010108072.1, read as the reverse complement.
GCACTTTTGTTGATTGTGGCACTATTCACGATAGCAAAGACATGGAATCAACCTAAGTGTCCATCAACAGAAAAAAAGGTATAAAGATAATTTGGCATATATACATAATGGAATACTGTTCAGCTGTGTAAAAAGTAATGAAATCATCTCAGAGGCAACATCATGAATGGGGCTGGAGTTAAGTGAAACAAGTTAGACACAGACAAATTTTGCATGTTGTCACTCCTATGTGGGAGCCAAACTGTTGATCTCATGGATGTAGAGTAGAATGAGAGAAGCCAAAGGCTGGGAAGATGGGTATGGGTTGGGGGGTGAGGGGTAAAGAGAGGTTGGTCAATGGCTACAACCATACAGCTAGTTAGAAGTTGTAATTTCTGATGTTTGAAAGCAGTTAGTGTGACTATAGTTAGCAATCATGTATTATATATTTCAAAATAGCTACAAGAGAACTTGAAAATATTCCCAACACATAGCAATGGTAAATACTCAAGACGATACAAACCCTAAATACCCTGACTTGATCATTATACATTCTGTGCATGAACAAAATGCCACATGTAACCCATGACTATGTAAAATATTATGTGTCGATATAAAATTTTAATGAAAAATATTTTAAATTTAAAAAAATCTGGAAGCTGAGACAGACTTCATTTTTGCTGACGGTCACCAGATGACCTTGGTGACATTGTTGGGTAATGCTCCAAAGACAATAAGGGGAGCTGACAGCCACATAGTACAACCTGGCTTCCCTGGCACTGGTTACCCTTAGTATCAATTCTCAAACTTTAACACACACCAGAATCACTTGGAGCAGTGGTTCCCAACCTTTTTGGCGTCAGGGACCAGTTTCATGGAACACAATTCTTCCATGCACTGGAGGGGCAGGCAAGGCTTTAGATACTCATAAGGTGGACACAACCAAGATCCTGCATGTGCACAGCTTACAGTAGGGTTTTTGCTCCTACAAGGATCTAATGTCACTGATGATCTGACAGGAAGAGCTTAGGTGGTGAAGCCAGCAGTGGAGGGCAGCTGTAAATTCCCATGAAACTTTGCTTGCTTGCTACTGCTCACCACCTGTTGTGCAGCCCAGTTCCTAACAAGCCACAGACCAGTTCAGGCCCAAAGGTTGGAGTGAGGGTGGGATTGGAGGTGCAGAAAGGTTTCTGATTCTTTTGTAGGTCTGTAGCTCCCTGGTGTACTTTCACATGTAGTGAAAACCTGGGATTCTCTTCTTTCAAAGCCCCACACTGGTCTTTGTGCTCATATGGGACTTTGAATAACTTGCTTGAGGAGTTATTGAATTGTAAATGTACTTTACAGTTCTATGTCGGAATTTTTCCGTCTTAAACCTAAATCAGCTTTTTCAACTTCAGCCACTTTCTGTAATTCAGCCCTGGCTTGCTCTTCTCTCATAGCAGTAAGTGACACGTGTCTTGTCGTTGAATTGGGGACAAGTCCCAAGTTTCATAACAGATGAAACTTGATTATGGTAAAGTGAGAAGAAAGGGTGAAGAAATCCATCAGTTGATGCCTTGAGCTGTTCCCCATGGTTACTAGAATCCCAGGCTTTGTTGTATCCTGAAGTACGTGTTGCTTTGTCACATGCTTTTTAGGGTTCGCTACTAGGTTGAAGGATATTTGATGACTATACATAAGACTTCTCTAGAAATTGTGATCGATGTTATCAACTCTACCGCGATTTTTATTATTTCCCTGTAGTGGGTATATTATCTTCTGTATACACGTAAAGAGGTAGAGTGGCTCTAAGAAATGTTTCTTCACTACCAAGTAGTAATGTAGAGGGTGGCTTTGAAAATAAAGTTTCGTCTTTCCATTGGAGTGCAGGGCAGATAATAATGATAATGGCTACCATTATGATGTCATTACCATCTGTAAGGTACTTGCCATCCACTTTCCCTGAGTTTACTCCCTTAATAAAGGCATATTGAAACACATCAATGAGTCAAACTCACCATGCAAGGAATTGAACATGATTCTGATGAGGAAGGAGATACTTATGTGTGTTAAACTTCTCCTTTGAATAAGGTATATTGAAAAATAATTTCAATAACTTTTCCTAAAAAATGAGTTTGGGGGAAATTGGGTGAATTAGTTTCCAAGTGGAAGGGACAGTATATTTGTGGCAGTTGAGTGACTCTTTCCTCAGATATTTTTGTAGCTAGTGATCTTGATATGGTAAACTAATAGATGTGACTCAAGTTTATTAGCATCTTTTTGAAGTATATCAAAAGGGTACAAGAATTTTTACAAACTGAACACCCATGTAACCAGAACCAATATCAAGACACAAACCACTACGTTACCAACCCCCAGAAGCCACCCCTTCCTCCTCCAGTCATCACTCCCTAAAAGGAATCAGCACCCTGATTTCCAATACCAAGGGTGAGCTTTGCCTATTTCTGAGCTGGCAAATTCTTTATAACCTCAGTTTTGTCAATGCTGAAGATTTGATGAAAATGATTTTTTAAGAGACAGCTCTGTGAGCTAATGCTTGGAAAATTTTGAACAGTAAACCATAGACCAGAAGCTACCTTGTTATGAATGTAACTTTTTAAAAAATGTATTCATTATCCCTGAAATGAAACTTTAAATTTTCTTTTTCATTTCTCAACTTATAAAAAGTCTTTGGTGAGGGCTCCAGGGACGTTTTGTGGCCCCAAAAAAGGGGGTGGAGGGTAAGCTCCACAATGAAGAGTTCTTCCTCGTGCAGATTAGGAGGCCTAAAGTGGCTTCCCAGGGAGGAAGATCACCTGGCTGAACTGAACCATGCATATTGGCAGGGCCAGATGGGATTGGACCAGAGTATAGAAAACGTTTTCACGTCAACTTTTTGTTCTTTCTTTAGGAAAAATAATCCCTTCTCATGGACTATTATTGCTGGGGACCATGACAGAACCCTGAAGGAATCAACTGAGCAGGTGGGAAATGTTTTTAAAGGCCAGTCTGCCAATTCTCTAAATCAGTGGTTCTCAACCTACCTAATGCCGTGACCCTTTAATATAGTTCCTCATGTTGTGGTGACCCCAACCATAAAATTATTTTCGTTGCTACAGGTTGAGAACCACTGCTCTAAATGCTGTCACATGCCAGGGAATGAATGAAATTAGCCGAAATATGCGGTTAGTTATTAATCTTCTGGTGCTCTTTTACACTTACCATTTATACTACATTTCAAAAAGCAATTTTAATTTGAAAATTTTAGGTAATGTAGGTCAGGAAATGGAAATAGTTTTGCTTCTCAGAAGGTGGTTCATGGCCTTCTGCCAGTCATAAACCCAAGATTGTGCTTTTAATTTTAGTATAAAGTCATTTTCTTTGTTGATATATGTAAATGTGGAGATTTAGGACTTTGGACTATTATGCAAGGAACTTGCTTGCTTTTTTGACTTTTTTTATCTTACAATGCACATGCTCACCACTGACACAGGTGAGAAGGGCCAAAGGCATAATTGTGCATGAAGACTTTAATATAGTAAGCTATGACTCCGACATCGCCCTGGTACAACTGAGCTCTCCTCTGGAGTATAATTCAGTGGTGAGGCCAGTGTGTCTCCCACATGGCCCGGAGCCTCTGTTTTCCTTGGAGATCTGTGCTGTGACCGGATGGGGAAGCATCAGTAAAGGTAAGCATTTTACTTTTGCATAAACCTTACTGCTGGTTATTTTTGAAAATAGGCCATGGAAATGATATCAAACAGGATCCGTTTTAGCCCCTCTTTTTACTAAAAGATAAAATAGCTCAGCAAGTGAACAGAGAATGAGCTGTCTTAAATTTTTCCTTCAGGGTAACTTAGATTATAAGTAGACCAAATTAGGGGATAGCAAACTTTTCTGTAAAGGACCATTTAAGAAATCATTTCATCTTTGCAAATCACGTGTCTCTGTGGTAACTGTTCACCACTACCATTGTGGCATAAAGTGGCCATAGATAATAGGTAATAGAACGGGGGTAGTTATGTTTCAATAGAAATTTCTTTATGAAATTTATTTAGATTTGGATTTTTGTATTTTTTTCAACCATCTAAAAATGTACAAACCAATCTCATTCCATGGATCATACAAAACAGAGTTGTGCTTGAGGGGGTGGCACAGAATTGACCCACTGGCTGTAGTTGGCTAACCCCTAGGACGCTACAGAGTTTTCAAAAGTGTGGTAAAATACTGAAAGAGCTGAATGGGTTGATATATCCCTTTCTCCTCTCGAAGGAGAAAGGAATCTTTGCTCACAGAGCCTGTGGTCACAGCTCACTCTGCTTCCTGCCCAAGACTGCATTTTCATAAACTTTACCCGCTACACGAGGAGCATTAATCACCTCCACTTTAGGAATGAGGGAATTGTAGCCTAAAGATTTCATTAACTTGCTAAGGTCCCATGACTAATAAATATCAAAGCTGGGATTTAAGACCAGCATGGCGGGCTGGCAGTTTTCCTTGATGCCACGCCTTTCTCTCGCTGCTCCCTGCTCCCTGCTCCCATCTTCCCCTCTCACTCCCTGCTCTCTGCTCCCTGTCCTCTCTTTCTTTCTCGTCTTTCCCTCCCCACACATTCTCTTCCCTCTCTCTAATATAAAATAAACGAATACTTTTATATTCTTAAAAAAAAAAAAAAAAAGAGACCAGCATGGCTCACCTTCCAATCATTCCTTTAAAGGCTTCTCTCATTACACTTGAGAATGACATCTGAACTCCTTAGTCTGCATGGAGATCTTGGTGGATTTGGCCTCCACCATCTCCATCAGCACATCCCCCTTTTGTCTTATTGGTTAACCTTCAGGTACCAGAGCCACCTTTCTTTCTCTTAAACACCAAGCATGCTCTGCCTTCTGAAGTTCTGCACCCTGCCACTCCTGTTTGGAACACCCTTGTCACGTCTGTACATAGCTGCTTCCTCAGCGTTCCCTTCTCAACCAAAACATCGCCTCCTTTCTTGGAACACACGGCCATAGCAGGACTGACCTATCACATTCCATACTCCCCCGTCTATCCTCTCATTACTCTTCAATGCACTTGGCATGGCTTTCTGTAATCATTTTCCACATCTAGCCCGTTAGCATGCGAGCCTCTTGGAGGCTGTCTGTCCTTCACCCTGCTCTCCCCAGAGCTAGAAATGTACATGGCATAGAGCCAATATTTTTGAACTTCTTGGCCTCAAAGCCCTTAAATAAAAGTGTCTGCTCTCTAACACTTTCAACCTGGACCAATTCCATGACCACCAGACAACTGAAAGGTTGTTACAGTCTTAAAAGATGAATTGATTCTTTCCAGCTGGGAGAGAAAATGAATTCTTGAGTTTTGAGACATCCTGAGCTACACTGATGGAGATGATCCCTGGAAGGAGAATTTTAAGTACATTACAAAGAACATAAGATTGAGAGCTGGACCTTGACTTGAGTCCTAGTTCTGTTCTGTAAGAGCTATGAGATCAACCTTTTAAAGGTCTGGCTTTTTCATGCATGAGATCAGTGTGATTAACCTGCCTCACATGTCATTATAGTATCAGGTTGAAGAAAAGGGCTTTATAAATGTTAGGCTGCCGTATAAATGTAAAGTAAATTTATTGGTATTTCCCCAAAGATACAGGCCTTAAAATACTCAACTTTAAAAAAATTAGCCATGAATTTAAATAATAGAATGTATCATGCAGAATCCAAGTTACCACAGGCCTGCCTGAGGGTCAAGTATGAGAAGAAATTCTTTAGTGTTATCTTACATTGGAGGTGAGTTTAAGCTTCTGTGCTGATAACGAAAAAGAGGAATAAGATTTTAGTTTATATCAGGAAATAATACAAGCATAGAGTATATAGTTATAAGCATATATTATTTAAATATATGCTTATTCATAGGCAGAGAATGGCCATCTGCTGGAGATTCTCCTTAGATAGGAGGAAACCCCTCTCCAAGCCATTGTTACTTAAATATATGCTTACGACAAAATATGCTTGTAACCATATTTATTTATAATCATAAAATACATAATAACACCGATTCATACCTTGTTGAATTTTTCTCTCTGAATTCTTATGCAGCAACATTTGATATAGTGAAATTTAAATTGTAAATAAACTATAGAAAAAAAAAGGTTTCTGGTCTTGTTTGCCTGCCAATGGTAAAGATGCCAAGTCTAGAAACGAAGACAGGGTGTGTCAAACGGAAATGCCTGTGTTTTTCCCCCAGTATTCTGTCAAATCTGAAACTTAAATATGTTTCCTTGACATCATGTGTTGCTTACTTCCTCCAACTCTCCCTGTCTAACTCTGTTTCTTAATTAGATGGTGACCTAGCAAGTTGTTTACAGCAGATTCAAGTGTCTGTGTTCGAGCGAGAAGTCTGTGAACACACTTACTTTTCTGCTCACACAGGAGGGATCACAGAAAACATGATCTGTGCTGGCTCTGCAGGGAAAGATTTCTGCCAGGTGAGAGGATGCTGATTTTGTACAGAAAGGCAGAGAATGGCCATCTGCTGGAGATTTTCCTTAGATGGAGGGAACCACTCTCAAAGCCACTGTGATCAACCTGGCCTGTGCCTCAATATTCACCCCAAGTCCAATTTGGCCAGGAGGCCAGGAGGGTAGCTGGAAGAATAAGTTACTTAAGCCAAACTTGCTGAGATAGCAGAGTGGCCAGAAGTAGCTGTACAGCCAGAAAGGCCGTCAGTGGGCACTTAGGAGCCCGGGAGAAGTTAGTGGGTGGAGCACGCTAAACAGCCAAGGGTGGGAAATGTGTTGAGATGTGTTTAAGGCTTTGGGAGAAGAAAAAAAATAGTTTCCAGACTTATGTATCCTACTTCTGACTTACAGGGGATTTCTTTGTTTGTTTTAAATTATTGCTAATTTCCTATGTACTCTCTTTAACTTTTTATCACAGATTAAAATAGTCAAAAAGATGTCAGTTGGGCAAGTTCAGAATCAACTGAGAAAAAGACAGAATATAGATTACAAAATAGTAGCTATAATATTCATAAAGTGGAGTGAAATATGTGACTTTCATAGACAATTTAAAGCGTTTCTAGCTCTCTGTATGCCCGCCTCCTCCCTCTCTGGGTATGGGGCAGACACACTTCTCCTGACTTAGCACTTACACTGACTAGTCTGGGGTAGAGAGGCAAGAAAGAATGAATTTTTAGTCCTTGCAACTTTTTGATAGTTTTCCCCACCACTAGTCAAGAAGCGTGAGCCAAGGATGTCACCTCCATGGGTAGAAGCAACTGGGCATTAGCTAAGTAAAACATAACTGTATTTCAACAAATGGATTTTTTTTTTTTGTTTAAAACGTTATTCAGTGCCTACTGTGAGCCAGGCATACTGAACCAGACAGTCTATAGACAAATAAGATGGTGATGGTAGGCTCTAAAGGAAATAGAGTGAATGGTAGAGAAGAAAGGTAGGTAAGTGTGTGTGCTTACAGGTGCATATTTCAACATTTGAATTGATGCACAAAGGATAAGGAGGAACAGGCTCAGGCAAGGTTTGAACTTATCACCCCTGGTGTGTGGGGCCAGCATGCTAACCACTGAGCTACAGAAGCCAGCTCAGAGAACAGCATTTTATGCAGAAAATATATCTGGGGTAAGGCCCTAGGACAGATAAGACATAGCAAGTTCGAAGATTAGAACTCAATTAAAGTGGCTATGCTATGCACTGAATAGCATTTTAAACAAAAAATATCCATTTGTTGAATATTATTTACCATGCGCTAGATTTTGTGACTAGGTCCTGGCAAGAAAAGAAATTAGGCAAATACCCTATATCATGGGATATAGGTTTCCAATTGTCAGAAATTTTATGTATCGTCTATTCTTGGTACTGAAAGAATGAATGATTTAAAATAAAATACGTGAAAACCATCTTCAAACTAGAAGGGGGTCTTAAGTATAATCTTCACGTGAAAAAAATTAGGCCCATGGAAAATGTTCTATGTCAAAGACTAGGAACTGGAATCCCAACTTAGGGTCACTTCTGTGAAATTCTTCATGTAAAAGAGATACCTCAAATAGGGAAAGTAAGCTCAACTTACTGTATAAGAAGACAAACAAAAGATTTAGTTTGGTTCTAAGTACATTTGTGTCCACCCTTTGCGCTCAAAAGACTTGATTAAAAATTGGAAAGATTAACATTAAAGAAGAAAATTCTATGTTTTAAGGCTCATTTTTGGTATGTTTAACTTAGAGTGCTTCCTCATGAATTGAGCAAGCATTTACTGAGCACCTACTGTGTGCTGGGTATTGTACTAGGTCTCCTGGCATACACAGAGGAGTAAGGTGCAGTGTGGCCCTCAAGTGGAGCACACGATGGAAGTGGTCCACATAAGAAGTGCCATGATTGTCACACTGGCCCCGAGTGAAATGTGTAAGATGTCCATGCTGATCAATAGTTGATGTACGTACTTTGAGCCCTTACTGAACTGGTATGCTCATCATAGCACTGTTAACAACAGCAAAGATATGGAATCAACCTAAGTGTCCATTAACAGATGATTGAAGAGAATATGTAGATGTGCATATACAGTGGAATGCTATTCTGCCATGAAAAAGAATGGAATGTATTTTACAGCAACATGGATGGAGCTAGAGGCCATTATTTTAAGAGGAACAACTCAGGGCTTGGTGCCCATAGCTCAGTGAGTAGGGTACTGGCCACATACACCAAAGATGGTGGGTTTGAGCCCAGCCCAGGCCTGCTAAACAACAATGACAACTACAACCAAAAAATGGCCAGGTGTTATGGCGGGTATCTGTAGTCCCAGCTACTCAGGAGGCAGAGTCAAGAGAATCACTTGAGCCCAAGATTTTGAGGTTGCTGTGAGCTGTGATGCCACAGCACTCTACCGAGGGTGACATAGTGAGACTCTGTCTCAAAAAAAAAAAAAAGACAACTCAGATACATGTTCTCACTTCTAAGTGTGTGCTAAGTAATGTGGGTACACATGGACATAGACTGTGGAATAAGAGACATTGGAGATTGAGAGGAGAGGGAGAATAGGAAGGGGTGAATGATGAGAAGTCACTTCTGGGTACAATGTAAATCACTCAAGGGATGGTTACCCTAAAAGCACAGATTTTATTGTGATGAAACATAACTGTATTTCAAAACTGCACTTGTACCCTTTAAATTTATATCAATTAAAACTAATCACTGTTCATAATCTCCCTTGCTGCTCATAATGTATTAATTTAAACAAAGCAAGTACTTTGAGGGAAATTGAGAGAAACTTCTATAAACTTTGTGATGCTGTTGGGCAGTATTTTTGCCTTTTGAAACGTGTTCACTTGGCTCGGCGCCTATAGCTTAGTGAATAGGGCGCCAGCCACATACACTGAGGCTGACAGGTCTGAGCCCAGGCCCGGCCAACCTGCAACAAAAAAAATAGCCAGGCGTTGTGGCAGGCGCCTATAGTCCCAGCTACTCGGGAGGCTGAGGCAAGAGAATTGCCTAAGCCTACGAGTTGGAGGTTGCTGTGAGCTGTGATGCCATGGTACTCTACCGAGGGTGATAAAGTGAGACTCTGGCTCAAAAAAAAAAAAAAAAGTGTTCACTCTAATCACGACCAAAGTGAATACATTAGACAATACAGATAATAAGTTAAATGTTCATTGTGTCTTTGAGTGCTGTAATTGTGTACGCCAGATACTAGAGCTGTGTGAGCTGCCTTCATTGGTGAGTACTGATCATTTGCTGGAGAGGGAGGAGCACTGGACTCTGGCAGGTGACGTGGTCCCGGACTCTGCTGCTACTACTTTCTATGTGTACAAAATGAGACAGATCATTTATTTCTCTAAGTGTAATTTTCCACGTCTGGCAGCCTAGTGATTAGTTCAGTCCTCAAAAATCTCTAAAATTTTATAACTTTAAAATCTTCAGGTAAACTGACTAAAATTATAATACAAAATTAGAACATTTTAGCATTTAGCATTTTAATAGCTACTAGACAGCCTTTAATTTTTTTTTAATTCACCCTATCTGCAACAGTCTCTTCTAGTTTCTCTGCATATATAATTCTACTTATTGGGCTGATCTGAATAGAGAAGACAGTACTTCCAGAGGTGGGACCCAGTGCCTCTAACTCAGTTATCTTAATGGTAGACCATTTCTTAAATTGGCTCAGTTTGAGCCACTCTGAAGTGTTATAATTCCATTTAAAAAAAAAATACAGCTTCAGATCCTAAATGTTCCAGCTTTACTCATTGGTGATATTATTTAAAGAAAGTGTCCCTCTGAAGGGGCTGGGAAGACTTAGTAATTGTTATTAGGTGAACTAATTTAAACCTGGAATCAAATCATGACCTGATTGTCCATGAATTTTGTTCCGTTTTGTGAAAAAATGAATATACTGTAAGTATCTTAAGTATACAGATTGCAAAGAACAATATCCAAATTAAACACATTATGAATAAACTGCCGGTCATTCCATTTCTAAAAATGGAATGCAAGAGCTTCAAATTAAAGCAGGTTTCTAGAACATGTTTTCTTGTTTCAGGGGGACTCTGGAGGTCCATTAGTGTGTAGACACGAAAATGGTCCCTTTACTGTCTATGGCATTGTCAGCTGGGGAGCTGGCTGTGTCCAGCCATGGAAGCCAGGAATATTTGCCAGGGTGACCATCTTCTTGGACTGGATCCACTCCAAAATCAAAGGTAAACTGTTTTCAAATGTTAGAAAACAATGCCTCTTTCTTTTTAGTGGGTTTGGGAGCGATGAATGCGGTACAAATGTGCATTATAAAAGAGAAAACCTTAGCGTAGAAGTTCATCTGGTTTGTAAACACATTAAAATGCAAGGTTCTATAAGAGTAAGTTCTCCCTTGGGCAGAGTTAGGATAAAACTGATTTTTTTCCTGAGGCTGCTTTAATCCTGGATTTGTGTTTTCTTTTGAGAATGCTGCTTTGGTGCAGACTACATGTTGTTCCCAGGCTTCTGTCTTTATTTTAAACATCTTCTCCCCCAATATAGGTCCTACTTCACTTCAGACTAGTAATAAAAGCAAAACTTTAGAACCACAATTGCCACCACTCATACCTTCAACAGATAGCGCATCTGGGCCAGGTAATAAGCATTCACATTGTCACATTCATAAATTCAGCAAGAATGTCGTGAAAAGCATTGTCTGGGTTCTCTCATGTTTTTTAAGATACCATAAACTCTGTTTTTCTTCTGGGTGGTAGTTTATGCTGAACATGAGGAGAATTATCATTGAAATTGTCTTGGGATATTTTCTACCCTATAGGTAATAGCTGCTTCAGGTAAAAAAAGAAAATCTTGTAATTGTGAACGAGTGCCTGAATATTGGAGAAGTCCATAGAATGGTTTTAAACTCTGAACTGTTGCCTCTTGCCTGAACAAAGTCCTTCAACATTCAGGGGTCTTGCTAGGTTAAAGCTCTGGGCAGGAGATGACCAAGAGCAGCCTCAGTGCCTCTCTCAATTCCACATTTGCCTAGTGTCTGTTTGATATTAGGATTTTTATTTTTACTCAAAAGCTTACAGCAACAAGGAAATTAGAAGTCTGTAGCAGCCTTGTAGGAAGACAAATGTTCTGTGATACCACCACTCTTGGTTTCCAAATGGCCAGAGATTTTCCCTCTTTACCCACTTTTGCTCCACACACACATAACCCCAGTGGACAATTCAGAAGTGTTGAAAGAAAATTGCAGAAGATGTAAGACATACAAAGTAGAATTGCTAGCGTGATGTCCTTGAGTAGAAGAAAGGGGATGGGATTCAGTGCCCAACAGGAGGGATTGGTCTTAAATGGGAGCAAGATGTCCATAGTTTCTGGATGAAAGGCAGGTGCTCAGGTATATGGGCACATACGGTGATGCGAGCTTATAAAACTTCTCTTCTGATTGCTTCTGTTTCCTTGGCAGATGAACAAAGGGGTTGGGCAAAAAAGTGATTTCCAAGAGTAAATAGAGAAAGTATGAAATATTTCTCTAGAAAAAACAATGTGGTAACTAGACTAGCAAGGTATAGGGGGATTTCCAGGCAGCAGAAAGGCCTCCTGAGACAAATGATTGTGAATTTAGAGAGAGTTCCCAGTGAGTTGAGTTGTACGTTTTCCTCTGGAAAAACTAAGGTAGACCTGAATCAGGTGGAGGGTAGATTTAATCAGACTGGAGTGTTCCCAAGTATGTGAGAGTATAAGGGAGTTTGGAGTAGGTAGGAAGAAGTGATTAAAATGAAGCATCACTGGAACTTCAGAGGGCTAAGGAGTGGAGTAAGGATGAAAGATGAGTTTGGAACAAAGAAAAGGTGGTAGGAAAAAGCCTCAAAGGGTGGAAGAAGTGGGGAAGCTGGAAAGATGGAAGGTTGTGACTGCAGAGAACAGTGCTTGAAACTGAGATTCTTAAAAGCCCTAAGGTTGCGGCTGTTGATCAAGCCTCTGGTAGTGATTTTCAACCTGCGTTCATGAGAAGATCTTAGGTATGCCGTGAAAAATTTTAAAGATCGTTAATTAAACTGTTTTCAAAAGAAGTTCAAAGCACAGTAGATTCTTTTTTTTTTTCCTCTTTTTTTTTTTTTTTTGTATCAACATAATTTAAGTGTGCCACTGAAGTTTAACTATAAATTCAAGTGTGCCAGGAGATGAAAAAGGTTGAAAAATACTGCCTAGGGGCTGACTGTTGGGGTGAGTGGTTGAGGTCAGGTGGAGGGTAAGAGCAAGAGGAACCTACAGGGCTGGAATGTCATCTGTACAGCTGCTGGAGTCACTAAGAATTGTGATAGGAGCAGGGTTGGACAAAATGACCACTGCAATCTTCCAGGAAGGAGGAGTGACCCATGGCCACCTGTCTGGCTGCATGCAAGTCAAAGCTGGGATGTGTAGATTTAAGTTAAAAGTAAATGTAGCTGGGGTTGACACGAAGAGCAGACTTGGTCCCAGTATCCTGAAAACTTCTGATTTGAATGGTCTGGTCAACCTTCCTAATGCCGCGGCCCTCTAATACAGTTCCTGTGGGTGGCGACCCCCAGGTGGAGAACCGCTGGGTTTAATGCATTATTCCAATGATTGCCTGAGTTAGTTAATAGGTGTAAAGGACTGAGAACAGGGAGGGTCTGATCCATGATGAGGTTAATGAGAGAATGGCTGTCTACTGTATTTGAATGGTCCCATTCAAGCTACTAAAGAATTGACTTCCTTCAAATGTAAAGAAGATATTTTTCCTTTGCATATGTTCAGTAATACATGTATGACAAAGAACTTTGAAAATTTTATATCTGAAAGAATTTTATACCTGTTTTTAGTTCTGTGATTATTTCATGAGATAAAATGTTAGGACAATGTGTAACATCCACCTGCTCCCACCACTTGCTTTTTACACTAGGGAATTAGTGAATATTACCAGTTTTATTTTTTTAGATTATTACACCCATTTATAAAAGGGATGTTGTGGAATTCTTGGGTCTAAAGGATTTTGTACCAAGCTGCATTTCTAAGTAACTTCGAGGATTCATGTAGAGAGGGAGAAAGATTGAAAGGATTGGAAAGACACAATGGGGCCAGACTCTGAAAGATCCTACAAGCTGTACTGCTTTAGTTGCTTTGGGCAGGAAAAGAACTTAATTCTTTCATTTTATACACCATTTGCAGATTGGAGGGCATGGTAGGGGAAGATTATAGACTGGGAGATCATTTAATTTTCTACTACATCAAAAACAGACCTGGTAAACATCTGATTGGATTGTGGCAACTAAATAAAAAGGAGAAATCACAAGTAACAGAAGACGAGGCAATGGAGTACAGTCACAAATTCCTGGAGCACTTCATTTCCCACACTCCACTTGTCATCGTTACCGTTCATAAAAGAATGTTTACGCGCCTGCCTCCTCGGCTAGACTGTTAATTTCTCTAGGGTAGAGCATGCACCATGATATGTGTACTCATTAATGCACACATCAAAATACAGAATACTTCATCTTGTAATTGCTTAGAAAGTTTTTGTCAAAGGAACAGACGTAAGGGAAAAAGGGAGAGTAAGGGTGAAGCCTGCTGCCGGTATTAGAAAGAGGAGCAGCTGATTGCACAGTTGGTGGGTTGGCCAGCTACTGGGTATCCATGCACGTCTGAAGTGCCCGTGGACTTTAGCAAGTTAAAGAGAGATACATCCCAGTCTATTCAGCAAATTTTCCTTTTCCTGACCTCAATCACAAGCTCTGTGAATGCAATCATTTGTCCAAGCAACATAACTGCTCGGCTAATTTAGCAAAGCTTTTAGGAACAGGTCTTCAGCTGCATCTCAAAGAAGGAAAGAAATGAAAACCTATTGGGAATAGAGACTGCAATCTATGGTGCATTTTCTAAGAAATTTTAAAAATTCTGTTAACATTAGTCTGAAATAATTATGATTTAAATTCTACCCTTAAAATCTTATTTCATGAAAATGGGACATTGCATAGAATGATTTTTTATCTTAACCAAGAACTTGTAACTGATGGTAATAAAGTCTTAATTTTCCCTTGCAAGCTTAGGTTTTTCAAGCTTATTTTAGAACCTCATTTTTCTTTGCCCTCCTTATGTTGTTCTTTGCTGTCTACATGTTTTGAATTGCAGGCTGTTGCTCTGAAGTGGCGCTAGATGAGCCCAAAGGCTTTTTTTCAACTCCAGGCTATCCGTTAGATTACAGAGGAAAGCTGGAATGTTCTTGGGTACTCATAGTTTCACCAAACAGTATGGCAAAATTTACTGTTGAGCATCTGTTACTCCCTGGGTCTCCTGTGGGTGGAGACCCAGTTCTGACCATTTATGAAGAAAGCCGCAGTGAGAGAAGGAGGGCAGGAGCCTTTCTGATCATGCTCAAGAGTGAGTTGGTAATGATACCTCCAAAATATCGGCGTAAAAGGCATGGCTTTTGACCCCTACACACTCATAATGTTCTCAACATGTGTGCATACAGAGCAGATATACTAAAGGTGGAGTGCGTATTTGAGAGTGAGGAGAGGGCAACACGGGAGGGTCTACCCTCTTCAAACGTGCCAGAACCACACCAGGATGCTAGAAGATGGCTAAAAACAGAAGAGCAGACATGGGGGAGGGAGATGATGAAGAAATAAAGCAAAGTACATTAAAGGCTTTCAAAGTGGTAAGATCGAAAAGATTGGCTAAAAAGATGTCAGCCCTCATTTTTCATTCCATGCACAGGCAGACCTGTGTTTGTGCAACCAAGTCCCCCTCCTGTTTGTTCATAGAGATGGAATGAAAGTTTTTTGACTCTCAGTAAGGTGGGAAGTTGGAAAGAGATAGAAATAATTTGGTTAATGGGGAAACCTGGAAAGAAAGAGCTGGTGGATGTCATTGTGAGAGTGTGTAGAACATGTTTATGCTTGATTCTAAAGTATACAGAGGCTGGGAGACTGTTTGGAGGGTGAGATTGTTTTCTGTGGGTAAATTCTGAGAGATTGAATCATTGGGTTAGAAGGCACACACATTTGTTTAAGAAATCTTCCTTTATAAGGACAAGATCACAGAAAAAACTATTAACCAGCCACTTGGCACATTTTCCCCCAATAACCAGATGACCTCCCCATCCCTAATAATTAAAACCGTTCTAGGGGCTCGGGGCCCATAGAACAGTAGTTACGATGTCAATCACATACACGGAGTTTGGCAAGTTTGAGCCGGCTCAGGCCAGCTACACAACAAAGACAACTGTAACAACAACAACAACAACAAATAGCCGGGCATTGTGGTAGACGCCTATAGTCCCAGCTACTTGGGAGGCTGAGGCAAGAGAATCGCCTAAGCCAAGAGTTTGAAGTTGCTGTGAGCTGTGATGCCATAGCACTCTATGAAAGGCGACATACTGAGACTCTGTCTCAAAAAACAAACAAAAAAACTGTTCTAGGGCTTTTCCTTTAATCCGGAATAAAATACAAATTCCTGGAAGATGTTTTGCCTCCCTTACTACCAGCTCTCTGGTACTTCTCATTCTAACCTCAGAGCCGTTGTCTGTTTAAGGAGCATTAAGAGCTCCTTCTCATCCTTACCCGTCACCTTCCTTGATTCTTAGTTAGAATGTTATCCTTTTTTTTGTTTTTTAAGGCAGATGGCTTGCTGTGCCACCCAGGCTGAAATGCAGTGGCATCATCAGAGCTCGCTGCATCCCCAAACTCCTGGGCTCGGGCCAGCCTTCTGCCACGGCCTCAGAAATACTTGGGACTACAGGCAGGTACTTCCATGCCTGGCTAATTTTTTCAAAAAATTTTTTTCAGACAAGGGTCTCAAATTCCTGGCCCCAAGCAATTCTCCTCCCAAGGTGCTATGGACCTGAGCCACTGCCCCTGGAATGGAATGTTAACTTGTTAATAAAACGGATACGAGTTGCATCATCCCTGCCTCCCTGCTCCTCATTCCCCTTTTCTTAGAGCACTTACTGTACACATTATGATTTTTGATTTTGTGATCGTGGTTTGTATCTTCCTTACCGAATGTGGGCTTCACAAGGGCTAGAATTTTGTCTTTTTGCTTTAGGAAACCCCAGGGCCTAGAACAGTGGCTGACACACGAAAGACATTAATTAAATTCCTGAATGAGGGAATCGTCACCTCCTAAAGATAGCCTCTCAGTCTACAGTAGCCTCGCCCTTTGTGTCCCACAGTCACTGTTTGATGTGCTATCTCATCGGCCGCCGTGGTTTCTATCTGAAATCATCTTCGTTTACCTGGCTAAAATGTAGCTTTATGAGAGCAGAGACCTTCTGTATACGTTCCCTTCTGTATACTTTCAAATGAAGACAATGTCTCGCGGGTCCTCAAACTTTTTAAACAGGGGGCCAGTTCACTGTCCCTCAGACCGTTGGAGGGCCAGACTATAGTTAAAAAAAAAACAAAAAACTATGAACAAATTCCTATGCAAACCGCACATCTTATTTTGAAGTAAAAAAACAAAATGGGAACAAATACAATCACACCGCTGCAAGTGGCCCACGGGCCATAGTTTGAGGACCCCTGGTAGGGACTCAGAACTAGTTTTTCTACATGCATTGTTGATATTTCTCTCTTTTTTTTTGTATAAATTCTTGCTAAATCACTCTTCTAAAAGTCTAATTCAGTTTTAACCCTCATTAGCAGTACATAGGATCCTCTTTTACCATGCCCTATACCTAAGATGTCAACTTGATAGGGAGTTTTATTATTATTATTTTTAATCATTAATGGATAAAGTTTGTTTAATGGGATGACAGTCTCTCATCATGTTGCCTAGGCTGATCTTGAACTCCTGGACTCAAGAGATCCTCCTGCTTTAGTCTCCCAAACAGGGGGACTATAGGCACCATGTCTATCTTTTTTCTTTTTTAATTAATTGCCATTACCTTTTGTTCATTTTTAAAATTTGAGTATTTTTTATTTGTTTATTCTATTGGTTTATGTATAAAGATATTTTTTCTTTTGTCATAAGTTCTAAGTTCTTACTCTTTTTCTAAAATTTTTAAGTTTAAGTTTTAATTAAAATCATAACTATATACATTTATGGGGTACAATGTGACATACAGTGTAGAATGCTTAAATCAAAGTGATTAACATTGCCCCTAATGTATACAATCGAAGGGTGTATTTCAAAATAACTAAGTAAATTTTAAATATCTTACCACAAAAAAACAAGTGAGGTGATAGTGATGTTAGCAAGTTCTTATTCTTAATGTTGTCATTTGCCTTGACATTTATTATCTGTTGATGTCAATTTTTTTAAATTTGTTCAGGCCTATCCATAAATGTCTTTGTTTTATTTCATTTCTATCACACTTTAAAAATTCATTCTCCACTCTGGGGGTCAGAATCCTGCTGAAATGTATGTTATCATGTGGTACAGTGGCTCTATCCATTTCGTTTTTTAAAAAGTCTTTTTCCTTTCTAATTTATAACTATCTTCGTAATAGATTCCTACATAGAAAGAGACATTCTCTGGGGAAGCTTGCCTTTATCCTTATTGCCTATGGAAAACCATGCTTGACTTCATTGTAGATTAACTGAGGAACACCTGTAATTTTCCATCCTAGCATTTCTTTGATTTGAAATTGCCAGCTTGAGCCTTGTGAAATTGTTCTGTCTCTTCAGATTATAGCTGGTAGAACTAGAGGACTATAATGGAAATATTACCCCTTGCACACATTGTATCACATTCTTTCACACTGTAAATGCTGTTTCTCCCTGTTGAAAGGCGATTCATTCAAGAGTTGCATTTATCTCTACTTGGCTACAAAGAAAGGTTTCATCATTTTTCAAATGGTATTTTAGCATCATTGGCTCTAATATGCCAACGAAATGCTTTTTATTCTTTTCTCTTTCTGATACATATCTTCTTTCTCCTTTCCTCCTTACAAGTATCTGTGGAGTTCCTCCTATGGGCCAGGGACTGAGCCTCCTTAGTTCTGGGGCTCTAGTAGTGAACAAAATAACCAAAATCTGTGCCTCTACCAAGCTTAGATTTCAGTAGAGAGAGGATACATAATAAGATAAAATGCGTGATATCTTAGATAAGGATAAGTACAAAATGAAGAAGGGAAAAAGTACGTGGGATGCATGTGCCTCATAGCTGTAAGTCGTGTGATCAGCAGATGTCTTTCTGAGTAGGTATCATTCGAATGAATATTAGAAAATGATACTGAATTATTCTTACTATGGGTGTGTTTTAGGAAACTCATAGGTTCTTTCTACACCTTCTCAATCAGCCTTCTGAATCACTTAGAATTACAGTTATAATTTTCCTTTCCATCTGTGACTTAGGTTCTCAAGTAAAACAGTCAACAGGAGATGGACTATAGGGAAAGAATGAATTTTTAGATTGAAAGTTTTCTATCATGGATCATTGTGATGAGATATTTTTAATACGTAGGTTGTTTTTACAGGGGAAACATTTTAAAGATAAAATAATTTATTACTTACTGTCCTTCAAGGAAGCACTGTAACACTGGTATAAGTTCTTGATTCGTGGGTTGAGATCCCAGGTTGAGATCCTGGCTCCCCTCCCCCCCCACACACACACCAGGCTATGACTTTGAGTGAGTTACTTGAGTTCTAGAGCCCTGTGTTCTTATTTTGCTGAAGAGAGTAGATTTCCTATCTTGTGATTTAAACTAATTGCTCTGCCTAAAATATAAAAACTGCTCTAAAATGTGTGTTCTTGGTTTTGTTGGTTTTATTTATTTATTTATTTTTTTAGTTAGAGTTGACCTTTTTTTAATGTAGGTAAATTTTGTGGGAGAATGCTTTACCCAGTGATTTTCATGAGCTCTGCACCACTGGTGAGGGTGACATTTCTGACATTTCATTCCCTTGTTCAAGGTGTTTTTGGCATAAACTATATTGTCTTCTAAGTCTGAGGTATGTTTGGTCATTTTACAAATTTATAAAGGTTCAAAATCATGCTACTCTTTTTAAAGAATATTCTGAAATGTATGCGGCATTTCGTTACTAAACTATTTCTGTGAAAAATGAATGTATGTTTGAGAGAAAAAGCTATTTATATCATCTATGATTTGATCTGGTCCAAAAGAGAAACTGCACAATGGATAAATTGATTAACTTATGATGGACTTAGGATTTCTGAAAATGGCTAAGATACGTTAGCTACAAGATGACTGTTTTACTCTCTGATTGTGATTTTACACCACAGAGAGACTTTTCTGCAGCTGTAATTCTTGTGGGTCATATTTGGGTCTAAAGTTTAGCTGACTGATCACCTCTGGACAGTTTATCTCTGTATCAGAATTTCCTTTATAATACTTAAGTTTTGAAAACTATAGAGATAACTGTAGATTCTAGCATTATAAATGTAAACTATGTGATTCAGAATTGTAAGAATGCACTTTATTTAGAACACGTAATTAGTGAGGCTTTTTGATCCTCGATTAACGTAGACAGCTGAAATCTAGTTTCCTTCCTTGGCACCAAAAAGCCTTGCAGAGAATATATTTTTCTAGACTTGTGTATACGGCACCTTTGTTTTAGTAAATTAAGTAATAAAAGCATTCATATCATATGAAAGTTTTCTCTTGAGGAACTAAATTAAGAATATTGCTTTCAGGCACAGTGCACACAGGAGGGGAGAGAGTAGAAAAAATATTGCTTTTAGATGGAATTGGGCAATTAACAGGCATTATCTACATTATTTCACATACCGTATATACTCGAGTATATACGGTAACCTCCCTTAAACCCTAGACTATGGCAAAGCTAATGCTGAGAGATGTGATTTTTCTTGCACTTCGAATGTTTAAGGTGGGGAGACTTCAGTAAAACTAGCCACCTCTTGATGATTACTTGTTTTCCTAAGACAATTAGGGAGGAGAGCTGATTGCCTTGATGTGAGGAGGAATATAATAAGCATTCTAAAAATTAATTTTATTCTTATTCCTTCGGCTTCCTTTTCTTCTAGGTAAAATAAAAAGGACAGTAAAATGACCAGACCTTCCTCAAATTCAAACCAAGAGCATATGGTCACTTTTGTGGACTTTCTTCTACAAGCCAGTAAGAGTCACAGAAATGTCAAGACATCCCTTTGGAGCCGCTACGTGAAAAAGGAGACATGCTTATGATGATGAAAGAAGCACATGAGAAAACAGTTCACTAGTTGGCATTTGCTTAACACCACTTGGTATTTGCTTAAAACGTTACTTTTCACCTTTTTTTCCTTGGACTCTTAGGTAACCCTTGATTTATGGCCTTTGATATGATATGAAAAACAATGTAAGAATATTCTTGTTGATAAATTATATTTTCTCAACAAAAGAGACCACTCATTAGGCAAAGTGGAAAGTTGATTCTCTATCAAAGAGATTTGGGGGGAGTTTTGGGCACATTCTGGCACATAGAATTCCTTCAACTCATACATTACCAATAAGAATTTAGATCAATACACATGATGGGCTAATCATTCACCATATTGTGTAAACTTAACTGGAACTTCTAGCAAATTAGGTATTAGGGGATATTTTTAGTTGTTATAATTTAGAGTAGAAATCTTTCATTTACTCAAGCAATGAAGAAACCTGTAAAAACTAAGGCTCACTGAGAGACAATAAAATTAATGCATTAAATTCTTAATAAATAAATGAGTATTCTGTTTAGAAACATTTCTGACTTTTCTCATCTATGCTGTTGTTGACAAGGGGGGTTAGTAGCCCCTTTAAATCACATCATTTACCTTGATGTTACCAACTTCCAGATGAAGCTGAGAACCTTAGCCTGCCCCTTCCTGTGAGTTGAAGGGTTTGGACCAGGCAAAGAATTAATAGGTAACTAATTTCCCATGGAGAACTAAACCATTGATTTTCTTTTATGAGACATTTTTAGTTGTTGTATATTCAGTATGTGGCTTACATGTGACATCAACTAGTCTCTTCTTATATGATATCGAAATAGTCTTTCTATTTTCTTAGACTTAAAATTAAGATAACATCCTCTCAGGTTAACAATAAAATGCAGCTATATTTCCCCCCCACATGGATCACACACCTAGATTAAATTTGTCCAGTACTGTAGAAAATAAAGGATGGCTGAAGCAATTTAGACAAATATACACATAAGAAAATTGAGACTATTCTATCAGTCAGGCAAAATAATCACAGGAAAAGGCATTAACTGGGACCATCACATAGTAGGAGCTAGAAACTTGGCTACAGTGACTTCAATTTATTATTCTAAGAGAGATATCCAGTGATATGCAGATGTTAGGGTTAGTTCAATAATGCACCCCTGCCAGCACTGATTAGTGTAATTCTTTTGGCCTTTTTCTAGTGATTGCATAATGATTATTTTAGTTCTCATCATCACATTGAAGAAAGAAGGAAAGGGCAGTGCCTGTGGCTCAAGGAGTAGGGTGCTGGCCCCATATACCAGAGGTGGTAGGTTCAAACCCAGTCCCAGCCAAAAACTTCAAAAAAAAAAAAAAAAATAATAATAATAAGGAAAGGGGAGTGGGGGGATTGTCCCTATCAAGAAAGCACGTTTACCAAGAATTTTGTAGCAGATTTAAATCTTTGGTCAGAGTTGTCACATGGCTACACCTGCCTGGAAGGGCAGTAGGGAAAAGAAGAATGGAAAAGGTCTTTGGTCATTTCCAGACTTGATGGGACCTAGCAGTTCAGAGCCCTGAAATCTGATGGTGCTGGGTCTGTATCTCAGATATATCACATGCCAGTTCAGTGGCTTTGGTAATGATTCCAAAGCTTTCTAAGACTCAGTTTCTTCCTTTATGGTAAGAGGCACACATACTTTGCACTATTAGATTCCCAACTTATGTAATCAAGGATAAACATAACGAAATTAGGTAACAACCCAGAAAAAGAGAATGTACAGCTTTTTGCTGGCTTTTGCCTCCTTAAGAAGGAGCCAGATATGAATGTCACTCTGCGTGCAAATAGGGCCCTGTCAGAGTTGATAACACAGCCACTTGCTAAGCCACTGTTCTTTTTATTCTTTGTATTCACATTACCATCTCAGGAGCAAGTGCACTAGCAATCTTTGTTTCCACTTAGTGGAATATGAATAAACACAGCTTTCTTGGGTCCCTGGGCCAATTTAGTGTCAACAAGGCCATTGCCTCCCATGGGGAGAATGTGGTATCCTTGAAAATTATGAATGCTTCCTACCTTACAGAAACCTGTTATCTGGAACTGCCTCATAAGGTTATTTTGAGAATTAAATAAGAAAATGCATGTTAATATTCAGATAAGAAAGCTTGTGTTTGAATCAGAAATATTTATTCTGATTTCTTTTCTTAAAAGTGTGCTGCTTGGAAGAAAAGATTAGACTGTTTCCCTACTGCCTGTTCTGTGGGTATAATTACTATACAATCTAAATTAAATCTCGTTTTGTTTTTTGTCACAAGTTGATCTTCTGGCCATCTGCTCACTAAAAAGGGCAGAATTTTCCTGCAGTAGTGAAAAGTTTAAAATTTCTAGGATCCTTGACTTGAACCCTTGAAACCACGAGTATTATAGGAAACTGCATTTATCAGGAAATTCTCTGTATGATCAATTAAACTTAGAGATATTTTGTCATGGGAAGCAGATTTGAATTCTTGATCTTATGATAATTAATCCTTGACTGTGATGTTCCTAATCTGCCCCTGCTTAACACAAGTATTCATACATAAAACATTAGAAATTCTTGCAGAATTAGGATTTGTAATATTAAAAAAGTACAATAAATAAGAATCTAACCAATTAATTTCAGAATACAACTCAGAATTGCTGTTTTCTATGACATACCCTAATTTAAAAAATGGCAAACGACCTGAGAGAGCAAGTTATAGACAAATACATATAAGAAAAACTTATTTGGTCCCTCTAAAACAGAAATGAGAAAAAAAATTTACCTAGTAAATAAATTGACAAAGATTTTGAAGCATGATTATACTTATCAAATAAAATATAACGTACACTTTCATGTTGTTAAAGTATAATTTATGCTTTCTGGAGAAACATTATGCAAAACTCTTAGGTTCATAATGTCTTGGAATCTGTACTTTTAGCTAGACTTATTAAAAATATACAGTGTGCAATGTTATAATGCATTAGATCATTCAGCATCATTTATAGTGGCCTAAAATGAAAATAATCTGAATGAGGAAATGATTAAGTATAGTAAATCCATAGGATAAACTAATTACTCAGCCATTAAATAAAGCATTTGCACATTTTTTAACAAAACAGGAAGATCTTATATGTAATCTTGAATGAGAAAAATCATTCTCATGGAGAGCTCTGTAGCATAATTTATGTTTTTAAAAAAGTGAATTAAGTCTAAAGGAAAACATCAATATGTTTAATTACATATGTAAAATTAAATATGTAATTACATATTTAAATTACATAATTTTGAGTAATTAAAAAAACTTCTTGAGATTTTTCTCTAATGAGTGAATGCACATTTTTAATTTTAAGGTTATAGGCCAGGCACCATGGCTCACACCTGTAATCCTAGCACTCTGGGAGGCTGAGGCCAGTGGATTGTTTGAGTTTATGAGTTTAAGACCAGCCTGAGCAAGAATGAGACCCTGTCTCTACTAAAAATGAAAAACTGAGGCAATAGGATCTCTAGAGCCTAAGAGTTGAGGTTGCTGTGAGCTGTGATGCCACAGCATTCTAAAAAAGGGTGACAAAGTGAGACTCTGTCTAAAAAAAAAAACTTATAAGATAAAAGGAGGAAAGAATATCCTGTTCTAGACGTGGTATTGGATTCATGGAAGAGCAGTTACAGGGAATTGCATGACTGTATTCAGTTTAGCAGTCTGCCTCACCAGAGAAGGATGAAGTTGAGACCACATCATCTTCTAGAGCAGGCATAATCAAACTTTTTAAACAGGGGGCCAGTTCACTGTCCCTCAGACCATTGGAGGGCTGGATTATAGTTTAAAAAAAAACAACTATGAACAAATTCCTATGCACACTGCACATATCTTAGTTTGAAGTAAAAAAACAAAACAGGAACAAATACAATCACACTGCCACATGTGGCCCACGGGCTGTAATTTGAGGATCCCTGTTCTAGAGGATGCTTTAGAAATCTTGTGTGAGAGGGAGGCTGAACAAAACTACTGCTAATGTCCATTTTAGCACCAGAATTGTGAATCACAGGACACCTCTAAGAGCTATTGCTTAAAAAATTTCACTTAGACCAGCTAATGCTTTTGACATTCATAGCAGTTACTGCAACTTGCCTATTATTTTGGCTGTGCTGTAGATAAATGAAGGTGATATGTAGCTAAATCTCAAATATATCCTTTCTATATATTCTATTTCAATTAAGGGATAGGGATAACTTTTCATTCCCTGAGAACTAATCCTAGACCATGTTAACTTTTTTCACATTATATAGCTTTAAAAAGATGCCCCTAAGTTATTCCAGGCATAAAAACTGGGGACTGTGTCCTACTTGATTTAGAGCCATTGCCTAAGACCTTCTTAGACTCAAAAATCTGGATCATCTAGCTCTGTATTCTTACTGGTTTTTATTCACTTATTTTTTACATTTTTATATTATTGGGAGTAGTGAGATATAAACATGTAATTTCAAAAACAGGAATTTCTTCTACTTGCTCAATAACCTTTGCCTTGATGAACAATGAGAATTATTATTTTTCTTGGTAGGAGAATCAGGTGAAGGAGATTCATTAAAATCTCATGGTTCTCTTACGTTGATTTTCACGTATAATGTCAGTTGGCCATCGGAGAGTTTTAGATATTCTTCATATTTCTGGTAAGTCCATTGATTTTTTTAGATACTCTTCATATTTCTGGTAAGTCCATTGATTTTTTTTCCTATTTGTTTGTGTGTATATTTGTGTTCATTTTATGCTTTAGTAGGAAAATTCCATTATTAAAGAGATGTAATTCTTTGTTTTAATTGCCAATGTTAGGGGAGGAGAGAAAGATAATATTTAAAGTTGTGACTTCTATAATGTGTAGAGGTCTCAAGCTAAAACTAAATGAAGTATAATGAACCTAAATGAAGTATATTACTTACCTCTCCTAAACATTTTCTCTATTTTGGAGGGATATTTGGAATATTAGTACAGTAGAACAGTGATTCTCAACCTTCTTAATGCTGCAGCCCTTTAATATAGTTCCTGTGGGTCGCGCAGGTTGAGAACTGCTGCAGTAGAAAATTTTTATCCCTAGAATAAACATTTCAAGTAGTTTTTATCTTTTGGAATTAAATTCCTTAATATACGAATACATACAAGAGTAATTTGCCCCTTGTTTTTATCTGATGGTTTAGGTATGTTATAATTGGATTATTAAAAATAACTTTGTCCAACCTTCATGTAATTTGAGCAAAGGTGCTTAAAAACATTAGGAAAATTGAGAACTATTGCAATTTATGGAAACTGAATATCATGGAGAAAACATTTGCTCTTATGTTCCATTCTGAACATTTATTAGAATTTCCCTAGTCCTGAAGATGAATCAATTCACACTCATTTTTCCCCCCAAAAAACCAGCATTGCGCTGCCCATTTAAATTTATTGTCCTGTTCTTATTATTTTTGTATATGTTAATTGGAATACAACTATGGAGACATTCCTACTGAAAATATTTTACTTAATTTAATCTAGTAATGTGAGACATGTTGGGAAAAGATAATTAAGAAGAAATTTGCATCAAGTGCAAGTTATAAAAGAATACAGCATAAGGGAGCAACATAAAGTTGAATAAAAGCCCACATTTAAGTCTTTAATTATTCTGACTACCCACAAGTGGTTTAAAGCATATAAAGGCACAATGATCCCAAGCTCTGTCCATGACACTGAGGATTCTGCAATGAACAAGGCAGTGCCCTCTCTAGCAGAGCTAACAATCTAGTGAAAGAGATAGTCAATAAACAAATATCCATATAGAAAAACATAGTTTAATAAACTATATTAAGTTGCAAAGGAGAAATACAGCGTACAATGAAAGTATCTTAGCAGAGATCTTGTCTGTTTGGTAGAGGATGGGGTTGAATATCTAGGAAAGTTTGAATTTCTGTTCTCACACAGCAAATCTCCATGAAAGCTCTTTGTACTCACTGTCTTCCCTTTTGCCCACTACTATTTTCTCTTGACTCCGTTCCCACAGGGGTTTCTTTCCTACCATTCCATGTACATTGTTCTTGCCAATTGTTCTTTCACTAGCCCAGATGCAAGAGTCCCCTCTCAGTGAAGACAGCAGCATTTGACACAGATGAGCTTTTTTTTCCTTTTCAAACCTACCTTGGGGCTGGGTGCAATGGCTTATACCTATGATCCTGGCACTGTGGGAGGCTGAGGCGGGTGGATTGCCTGAGGTCAGGAGTTTGAGATCAGCCTGAGCAAGAGTGAGACCCCCATCTCTAAAAATATCTGGGCATTATGGCCAGCACCAGTATACTCAGCTACTTTGGAGGCTGAGGATCTCTTAAGCCCAGAGACTAAGGTTGCTGTGAGCTATGACACCATGGCACTCTACTGAGGGTGACAAAGTGAGACAGAGTCTCAAAAAAAACCAAACCTGACTTGTTTTGGCCTCTAAATGCCACCCTCCCTGAGTTCTCATCCCTCTCTGGTCCCCTTCAGAAGCTCTGGCTGGTGAGTCCTCGTTTTCTCTATCACTAAAGGTTGAGATTTCTCAAGACCCAGTGTTTGAACTTCTTTCCTTCTTTACCTGTACTCCTAAGTGACCTCACCTGATCCCTAGCTCTCAGTATCATCTATACACAGACAGCTTTCCATCTCTAGTCCCAGTTCTTTATTGAATGCTAGCAGTGTATGTCCGAGTGCCTCCCTTTCCACTGGATATGTAATAATAAGCAGCTCAGACTTAACATGATCAACATGGAACCCTTGATTTCCTTCTCTGCTTTCAAGCTCTTCTTCCACTGATCTTCCCCATCTCAGTAGATGTTCGCTCCATTTTACTGATTAAATTGCTCAAGCCATTGAACTTGTTCATCCTTAACATTTTACATTAAGTTAATGTGTGGGTCTTTCAGCAAAATAGATCTAGAGTTCAACTACTACTCAACAATTCTACCATCATATTCTGGTGTAGGTCTTTCTTAGTCTATTTTACTCATAATAGCCAGAGTGATCATTTTAATATATCGTGTCACTTTTTGTAATCCAGTGAACTCATTTCTGAACTCATTCATAGCAAAGGCCCTCCCAGTGCCCACAGGATGCTGTGTGTGACCCTGCACTGACTTCCTCCTTGTGTCTTCTCCTACCATTTTCCCCAATGCTCACCTCATACCAGCTGTGCCGACCTTGGCACTGCTCTTCAGTCACACCAAGTATGTCCCCTGCTGTATTCCTGAAACTTACAACCATGCTTGGAAAATAGACAGTGCTCAAAATTGTTTGTTTGAATAAAGGAGATGACATTTCAGCTGAGGCAGATTAGGAGTGGAGAATAAGGAGATGGCTTCTTGGGTGACACGAATTACATCTATTTTGGTTCTGGGAATTCCCCTGCCTGATAAGTAAAGAATAAGTTAACTCAGGAAAGAGACTGCTATATATATATATTCAATTTTTCTCTTCAGATAAACATAGAATACCTTTAATGCAGGTATCTTTCCAATGACAAATGATTATAATAGAGCTATACGAGTGAGGTTTATTAAAAACATGACTCATTCAAATTCTTAAGATTGCAGATTAAAATATGACATTGGAAATCATGGTACATCCATGTGAATAATAATATAGAGGCCTTCAAATTTACGTGGAATATTTAGTATGGAAAAATAATCACAGTAAGTGGGTAGCAAAAAGGTTAAATAGTATAAAATGACATGTAATTTCTTAAAAAATATACATATAGCATAGGAGAAGTCTTGTAATATTTACATTAAACACAAATACTGCTTAAAGGAGGGATTATAAGATACTTTTAATCCTTTTGAAATTTCCTGTTGTGTTCATGTATGTAATATTTTTAGAGTTAGAAGAATAAAAAAAAAACATAAATGTTTAGTATTAATCCCGAATAGTCTATTCTAGATTCCATGAGA
This sequence comes from Loris lydekkerianus, assembly GCA_963574355.1. Taxonomy (NCBI): domain Eukaryota; kingdom Metazoa; phylum Chordata; class Mammalia; order Primates; family Lorisidae; genus Loris; species Loris lydekkerianus. The sequence goes on along the minus strand of CAUYPK010108072.1, from coordinate 5,076 downwards.
TGAAAAATTAACAATATCTGGAGATAAGACCATGAAGAAGGAAGTGAAGAATCCATAGTACAGAATTTGGCTTGGCTTTGGTTAGCTGATATTATGAAAACATAACTGGGAGTATCTTTGCTGCTAAACATTGTCTAGTAAATAGTATTCTCAAAAGCACCTATATGTCCATACCCTCACCAATAACTCTGGATATTATATAATTTTTTGCCAATTCAATGGGGGCTGGGGAGAATACCATATTTCACTGACTACAATTGAGGTTAAGCATGTTTTTCATATTTCTTAAAATATTTTGCCTGTTTTTCAATGGAGTTGGGTTTTTTTCTTATCATCTTGTAGGTGTTCTTTTATAATAAATGTAATATATGTAGGTTGTAAAAAAAAAAAAAAAAAAAAAAAAACTTCCAGATGTATAAACCCTGATTCTAGTTGCTTTAGTGGAATATCGACTCATATCAATATTCTTAGTGCCCATTGACCCACAAATGGACTAGCAAATTGTGGTACATGTATACCATGGAATATTATGCAGCCTTAAAGAAAGATGAAGACTTTACCTCTTTCATCTTTACATGGATGGAGCTGGAACATATTCTTCTTAGCAAAGTATCTCAGGAATGGAAGAACAAGTATCCAGTGTACTCAGCCCTACTATGAAGCTTATAGTTTTCACATGAAGGCTATAACCCAACTATAGCACAAGAATATGGGGAAAGGGCCAAGGGAAGGGAAGGTAGGGGGAGGTTAGGGTGGAGGGAGAGTAATAGGTGGGGCCACACCTATGGTGCATCTTAGAATGGGTACAGGCGAAAGTTACTAAATGCAGAATACAAATGTCTACATACAATAACTAAGAAAATGCCATGAAGGCTACGTTGAACAGTTTGATGAGAATATTTCAGATTGTATATGAAACCAGCACATTCTACCCCTTGATTACACTAATGTACACAGCTATGATTTAACAATAAAAAATAATAATAATAAAATATCCTTAGTGTCAAACTTGGGTATCTGTGGAGACTTCAGGTAGATTAGGGAGTAGAGAGCAAGGGGGGTAAAAAGACATCTGCTTTACTTACAGAAATCTAGCTATTTTATGTCTATCCATTGCCATTCTTTCTATATATTTTATACATTTTAGACTATATGTTCTTTTGCCTTTTTTCTTTGCTGGATTATTGCATTGTGATAATTAAGGTGATAAGATTATAGATGAAATAAGTCAATATTTGGGTGACCTCAGATTTAGGGGCGGTAACACCTAGAGCATTTGGAATAGGCTCAAAATACCACTGAATTGCTTAGTTTTCTTTCCTGGTATAGTAGTTCCTTGGCTCTGTGAACCTTAATGTCCTAGTTTTCAACTCTGTGAGTGATCCAAATTTCCTTACCTTTTAGGTGTTGATAATCTGAATTGTACATACTGTAATGGTGGACTTTAGGTAGTCCAGGGAGTTTTTTAAGCATCCAGATCTACGTAACCTGCTTGCTGGGTCCACTGCTCATATTTCATGGTGTTTAAATTACTTTTTACTGCATTTGTGAGGGAAATAAAATATTACTGTGATGTTTGCAAATTTAGGGAAGTTTTAAAGATCTTAGGATACATCAGTTGAAGGTCATATTTCTCATGATTATGAACCTAAAATAAGATTGTGTATTAAATAGGAGCAACAAAAGTACATTGAAACGTAGAAGTGATTTAATGGGTTCACATTGTGTAATTTAAAGTCAAAGAAATTCAGTCTGTTGTCTTTTGGGATGGGAGGATCAGTTTTTCAAAGCGAGTCATTCAAACCCTATACATAAAGAACTGTGAATGCAAAGAAACAGCGATAGAAATTAATACACTACATTGCAATGGAGGTTTAATGACCTAGCTGTAGACATTAAGACCAGATTCAAGAAGAAATTCAGATCCCTGATTATTGTGTTAAACATTAATTTTCTTTTTACCTCAGGATGTCCAGTATTGGATCTGGTTCCATTGAGATCACATCTCCCAATTATCCTGACATTAATCACAACATGCTGAATTGCATTGGACTTTTTCTTCTATGCCAGGAGATAAAATGAAGGCAGTGATTAATATTTATGACAAGATCAGCAATCAATATTATTTGGTAAATTGATCTTTCTTAAATGACCTCTATTGAGTGGCACTAAGTACTTATGTGTTTACTACAGGTACAGAAAACGTGACCTCCATGTGCCTTGGAAACAATATCATGTGTGGTCAGTTATTTCTTATCAGATTCTTCATCAGAATCCCAGGGCAACACTGAGCACGTGGAACAAGAGTGAGGCCACATTCACTGGATCTGGACCCCCACCCCCATCCCAGCTCTTCTTGATTTTTAGTCCAATGATCCCCATCTCACTTCACCATTAGTGGACTCTAATTGTTTCTCTGCAGAGCTCATATGTTTTAAGAGGCTTTATTTTCCAAACTGCGTTTACAAGTGGTAACCTTTTTGAAAATTTATTTACTCAGTTTTTATCTTTACAGTAGAGGTGGCCCTTTTTAGGCACAGAGTAAATAAAAAGGGGGGAAAGGCCAATTAGCTTGAATAATCTTGACTGACGTGGTGTTGAAGACTGAGAAATGAAGAGTTGGAAGTGCTGGAAGTCCAACCCGAGGCCTTGTGCACTTGAGGTAAGCCTCTACCGCTGAGCTACAACACCCTTACCAAGCCTGAATGGTCTATAGAGATGTATTGACCATGTGGTGTCTAACATGCTTCAGTATCCAGCGATACTCTGTTCTGAGACTGATTTATATATAGAACATTTTAGGGAGACTTTGTAGTCCAATATTGTATCAAATTTCAAGTTTCTTCCCAGTTCTGCCACTTAGGATGTCATTGCAATCCACAAAGGGCAAGAGAGGGAGAGTTTGGATGTTACCTATTTCCAGGGACCTTGACCTTTCCTATGAGACACTCAGGCTTATAGCACCAATTAGTTCAGTGCTTTGCTTTGAAGTTCCAAAGTTCCCTAAGTTTCTTATCAGTGACTGTGATTCCTATTAGAGTCTCTAAAGCAATTAAAGTAGGGGGGAAAGGAAGATAAAGAAGTTGAAGCTATTAGTTTCATAAGATTAACATGAGGTCTCCATAGCATTAGACTCTGCAATCCCAACTTTTGTCAATGCCCTTCAGCCAAAGATGTTACAAACACACCTCAGATTGAACAAATTTGATTTATTACTAATTGCGGAGAGAGAACATACATGCCATGAAAAATCATAGGGTGTCTCAGTAGGATGATATCAGAAAAAAGCTGTTAAAACATCTTTGGGTAATTTGGGAAAGGAGCCAAGGAAATGGACTTTGCTCTGGATTGTTTGCTGTCAGAAAAAAGCAATTTTAGGATTGGCACTTTCAGTCATAGGGACCAAGAATAAAACTATAATGGGAAAAAAAAAAAAAAAAGGTAGCAATCCCTGGTTTTAGCCAAGAGAAGGAGATGTTTGGTATTTTTGTGGTAGCACCTGACCTAGTTTTCATCTCATTTTATCATGGATTCACAGTGTCCTGTCTGATGATGTTATTTCGTGAGATTACGTCCAACAGAAGAACAACACATTCTAGTTGTGAGCGTTAGACGCACAGCTTTCTATATGTCAAGGACAACATTTCTGTCTCTCTCTTTACTGTTCTCCAATCTGGTGACGTTATTCCTCTTTGAAAGTTCTGATTGATCATTATTTCAGATATGTCAAGTGATTACAAATGAGGCAACTCATATTAATACAATGTGATATTATATAATGTGATATATATTAATTATATAATTCTATGTATAGTTGGTATGGTCATATACTAATTATATCATGCCAAATGATAAGCCTTATCATGTTTTTGTCTCAAAAATATCTCAAAAAAACATTTGAGATGTCTTTTTGAGATACTTTTGAGACATTCTTGTGTCCTTTTGATCATGATAATTGTGGATCTATATCATTTTCTTTGTGATATTGTATTCACTAACACATACTAGCAAAATTTACTTAGTATATCATTGAACATTTAAAGCATTCTCATGTAATCATTTTAAAATTTTATTTTTAATTGTTATGGGTATACATAATAGTTGTATATATCTTTATGGCGTGCATGTGCTATTTTAATACAGGCATACAATGTGAATTAACCAAATTAGGGTATAATTTGGGTATCCATCACATCAGGCATGTATCATTTCTTTGTGCGAGGAACATTCCTATTCCCTCTTTTAGTTATTTTAAAGTACACCTTAACTTATTGTTGATCATCGTCATTTTGTTGTGAAATCAAATTTTCATTTTATCTAAATATAGTTTTGCATTAACCATCCCACTTAATTGCCCCTCCATAGTAGTTACACACATCTATATTCCCACTGACACCAACAATGTTTGAGGGTTCCCCTTTCTCCACGTCCCTACCAGCATTCATTATTACCTGTCCTTTGATAGAAAGCATTTTAACTGGAGTAAGATGATGCCTCACTGTAGTTTTGATTTGAATTTCTCTGATTAACGATGGTAAGCATTTTTTTCATATACTTTTTGGTCATTTCTAAGTGTTCTTTTGAGAACTGTCTATTCAAATCCTTTGTTCATGCCTTAATGGGATTATTTTTTTCCTATCGAGTTGTCAGAACCCCTTATGTGTTCTAGTTATTAATCCCTTGTTAGACATGTAGACATGTTAGACATGTTTATAAATATTTCCTCCCATTCTGTGGGTTGTCTCTTTACTTTGTTGATGGTTTCCTTGGCTGTGCAGAAGCTTTTTAGCTTGATGTGATCCCATTTGTCTGATTTTTCTTTGGTGCTCTGTGCTTTAGGAGTATTACTCAAGAAGTCCTTGCCCAGACCAATGTCCTGAAGCATTGCTCAATGTTTGTACAATTTTGTTTCCATGAAATATTCAATTTCTGTAAGAATTTTGAATTACTGAATATAGAGCTCCATTGCCACACTCCCAGCTAGTTGGATTATTATCCCACCTGGGTTGCTATAGCAAAATACCATTAATTTTATGGAAGTTTATAAGCAAAAAAATATTTATTTACAGCTCTGGA